>JABBWA010000201.1:0-89962 GCA_016628065.1 Suillus lakei | reverse complement strand
AGTGCAAAACCCAGGCCTAAGAACGTGTACTTACGACAGAATGACCAGACGCATGAACCTGCGATATACAACTTCACGCTCCATATCCTTCGTGAGTATTCGCCTGCAAGTACCAATTAACTGCTCGTCTAATTTTGACATAGGTTGTTAGTTAGGTGCACGCCTTCTTGCCGGAGTCTTGTATAACTCTGGGTAGCAGTTCTGCTGCCTTCACTGCCTGACAGTACGAAGTCGCGTGGATTTAGTATATATGAATCTTTGACATTTGACGGAAGTCAAGCAGTACGTTGGTCTATGCGTTCCGTTCAGTACTCGCATGGTGAATCAAGTTATCCAAATGATATTATACCCCTCGTTCCACAATGGTTCCCTTCAGGTTGCGAGAAACGTCGATGATATGGATATCCAGCTGATTTGTCCCATCTGCTTCCAGTACAAACCGAGAATATTATATAACACGCTCGGTCAGTTCTTGTTATGCAACGCTCAACCTCAGGCTGACTAGAAAAGTCCTCGTTTTCTTCTTCGTGTGCTCGTCGATACATGAGCCAGCCACCATCATCGGCAAGACCATGCCCGAGAGTGTGACACGATTCGGGGGAGCAAAGCAACTTCGTACAATCTGCGAAGATCTTCTGAAACTGCACATTGACCTTGTGGTTGATGAATCCAACGGATGACGCAGCCTTTTCCATGAAGTATTTCAAGATCGCGTACAAGGGAACGCCGATGTGGTCATATTTGAACCACATGCAGGTGCTTCGGCGATGGTTTTGTTGAGCAGTCCAAAAAGTTCCTGGAGGGTAATCGGCTAGACCGATGATGAGTCTTGGTGACGAATGATACATTAATATTGCATACTTCGTTTGTGTTGTCCTTATGTGTCGACACCCTGTTGAAACTAGCGTAAATTACCGTGTCATTGGCGATGAGATCATGTAATTCCTGGATAACTGGAGCGAGATGAGTAGGATTGCCGCTATTAGCATTGTGTGGCCCAATCTTTTCTCCTGTACTGGATGCATTCCTTGATCACTTGGGGACCATGATTCACCTAAAACATATTACACTAGCCGCATCAGGATCGTAGAAACATGGTTATGATCTAGGTGTCTTGGGAGATACTATGACTCACGATGTATACAAGGAACGCAAGTTGGCGGTAATGGAAAGCTCCCTGGATAACAGTGATATCAACGAGGAGCTTGAAGGACGCAGGAATGTCACTTACAAGAAGGGAGTGTAAGGGGGGGGGGGGGTTGACCGCAATAACGACCGCTACTCCATAAATACTTAACGACCTGGAAGCTGTTCGGATCCCCCCACTGCATGCAAACTGTCAGATAACTATCGTTGTGTCCCCAACATGAACTAACCCGTTGAAATTATTTTGACACAGCGATATCTGCTCTCACCGACCCAGTGGGCCCGAATCGCGTATTAACTGATGGGGTCCTAGTAAGAGTAGCCCTTCTACGCGGATTGATTTGTGTATCATTTGAACAGTTGATATCATCGATCATCTTAGAAGAGCGCATAATCACAATGATCACAGATGATCACCTTGCCATCAAATGCACCACTCACTCTTCGACACAAAACCTATAGAAGGACCAAGTGGCGGTGGCAACATAAGAACCCCTGCACGCTCACTTCTTTCCTGGTCTCTTATCTCATCGAGACAAACCCTCCTGTCTTTCTTGGCACCTATGGCACGCAACACACGCCACCCTCACGGGCTGTACGCGTGAGGCTCCTCTTTCTTCTCCTCCACAAACGTCTGTGGCACGCCTGCGGGATGCTCCTGAGCTTCAAGCAGTAGAGACCAGAGAGCATTCATAAACGAGGGCGTCGACGCCGTGAGGAAACCTGTCAGGTTTATTTGCATTTTCTTTGGGTCTGGAATCTAAAGGAAAATACAATGATTCTGAACAGGAAGAGGTCTTGAACACGTAAAATGCTTACTGTGTGATTTGGGTCGTCGAGGAGACCCATGGCATACTCGATGATCACTTCATCTTCAAAGCCAACGAGTTCTGTAACTTTTTTGGCGATCCATGGGCGTGTGGCGTTGAGATTCACTCTTTTGAGGTCCACCTGAGGGACGGGTTAGAATTTACAAGACCAAACTTGGGTGGCGTACCTTTTTATCAAACTCTGGTGGAAATTCCATAGACTTTAACAACTTCAACTCTTGGTCAGAAAATGGCGACCGTCGGTCCTGGTCTGCAGAAGTGCCTTTAAATAATCCTGTTATTCCATGCGTGACTCCGGTGAGCAGAATTTTAGTGCAAGCACTCGGTAAAGAAACTCGCCTGCGTCGGCCATGAATTGACCAGAGCTTGGTTGATAAGACGACTTGGGAACGTCGAGCCCGAGTGAATTCTTACAGCTGTGTGCGAAACTAATGGCAGTGGATGTAATGAGTTTGGAAAGAACCTCCCACGTCGGCGAGCCAGTCAGTGGTTTAACAATGACCACCAGGGGATCAGGGGGGACTTCATCGATCATCTTCTGTTCAACTGCATACATGAACTATCAAGGTCTCACTGTACATGTCTTAGTAACTTGCGAGTACAGATAAGGATTCGTATTTGGCCTGGCCCCCTATCTCAATGTCTTCCTCCACGTCTGTCACCTCCACACCCACAGGCATCCACTCCAGCTCCAGTTCATATGTCGCCTAGCGTTGCGATTCCGACCTATTCGTTTGGATTTCTCCTCATATCAGTCGTCTTTCTGTTCATCATCCTTGGGTGCTGCTTTAGTCATTGGCGGCCTGGCGCGCACCTCGGTACATCCAGGAATACGACGGAGCAGCTGGATGGAAGGCGTGGTCAACGAAGGAAGCTGGTTCCTCCGGTCTTGTGGGATGCTTGGCTGAGCCGCCCTCCCACATCAACTGAGGAAGTTTTGGGTGCGGGTCAGTCTGAATGGTTGAGTATTCAGGTATGTATTGTATCAATGTTCTGTTGCTTTTCGTGTCTGACGATAGCTTTTAACAGCCTGTATGCGTGTCCCTCACCCGCGCGTGCCGCTCTCTGGCTGCATGTCAATCTGCAACTGACATGCCCGAGTCAGAAGTACCTGCAGATCCCTCTAGCGTGGCATGGCTTCTTCCCTTTCATTCACAGTCTTCTTCGTCCCTACCTTTACCCCTGCGAAGACGATTTGCATTCCATCTCGTTCATCCTTTCAACTTCCATCTGTGGCCGCGTCAACGCTCACGCCCTCATCATAGTTCATCGCCATCCGAAAAGCCCACAGAATATGAGGTTGGGAATCACCCAGAAGCTGTAACAATCGCTGTGATGATATGCATGCCTTTGTCCGCCTTTCGATGTTGGAATCGCAGGGGGGGTCCTTCGCGTCACTCTGCTGGCACAGATGACCCGCTGCGAGAGTATCAGATTGGGGTCGCGCAAGTTTCATGGACACATGGTAAGGTACATACTTGATGTTGACATGGTCTGTATTTTCTTTTCTGTTGCCAGCCTTTGATGGGTAGACGTAGCCGCTTGCGTTGTCCCTTGTGTGATATACTATAACGCTTCAGCAAGCGCCTCCCGCTGTACAACTGCTTGCTCAGGTTATGGTCTAAATCTAAGCTTCATTTGTCGTTGTCGTCTTCATCAAATCATAGCGAAAGCAATTGGGGAAGGTAAGAGTACAATGGCATAATATATGCCGCATGATTGCATTTGACATTATTCTTAAGCGATTCTGAACTATGACCATCGTCCCTATAAGATCATACACCCGGGTGAGTGCTAGGCCAGCATTGGCCCTGTGGATTATAACAAGTCAATCATCGTCGATGTATCGAGGTATGGAAGGAACTTGCCCAATGATCTTCAACTCGTTTAGGGTTCGCTCTAAGCCACATAGTCATGTCTTGTTGGTACGATGTGTGAGTGCCTGCCCCGAAGTTCAATAACATAGGTTTGGGCGCCTTATGATCATGGGTACAGACTCGGAAATACACCGTCAGGCTAAACTCTAAAACCCACCTTGCTGAACTCGATAGTTCCTACGCCAGACTCTTCGACTGTGTGGAAGAGCACGGAGTGTAGAAGAACGCCTGGATGGTTCGTTAGGAGTCCCGTTTCTCTACAAGTCTATTGCGTGACTGCATCCCGCAGGGCCCAAGCCAGCTTCAAAGACGCCAAGGCCAATGCAAGCGGCCATGAAAATTCCAAAATTTATTGTCGGGCAGAGGTAATGGCACGCATAATTAGAAACGGTTTAATTAGGTCCGAGAATTGCTAATGAAGGAGACAAAGAAGCTGCAAAATGGTTGAGCTTTTTGAACGGTGGACGGGTAGCCAGCAAGGTCTATTTTTATCTGCAGATATTAATAAGACAGGCCAAGAGCAAGTGGCGGTGCCAACATAAGGATCAACGCGTTGAAGTACTCTTGACCGGGACCGATAACGATGCGAACCACTGGCAGCTGGGTTCGAAGGGAACCCGGAATTCATATTCAGCATTCAGGGATTTCATTTTCTGTTCAGCACACATGAATAAATTATAATCGAGGTCTCGCTGGGCTCAGTGACTGCTGTTCCTCTACGTTCCGCTCAACACGTTCTCGCACATCACATTACCACATGAGCCGTTGGCTTTGCCATCACATTTTGACATTCTCAGTCACTCCATGACATTCACGCCATAGGCCCCCATGTAACATCTTTATCGTCGTCAATTTGACCCTCACCGACCTGTGTCCAACAATTCTCGAACGTCTCTCATCCCGCTTCTACCAAACTTGATCTCGCACAATTTCCCCTTCGAACTTGTATTGTTTCTCTCCGAGCAGTCTTTATCTGCTTTACAGCGAGAACAGGTGGATTTGTTTGGTCTGGGCCCCATATCTCAATGTCTTCCTCCACGTCGGACTCGGACAACTACGACACCACCCATAGATGTCTGCTCCAGCTCCAGCCCCTGCTCGACACCTATCACACCCTGGGTTGTTCTTCTCATATTTGTCGTCATCGGTTTGTGTGTCTATGTTCGTTGGTGGCTTATTCCACTTCTCCGCCGCCGCCTCGGTAAATCCCGGGATACGGCGGAGCAGCTGTATGGAAGATCCGTGTTTCTCATCCACGTGGACCGCTCTCGGGCTGCATCTCAATCTGCAAAAAGTGTGTCCAAGTACGCAGTACCTGCAGCTCCCTCTACCGCAACATCGCTTCTTCCCTTGCATTCCTCTCGTTCATCCTTTCAACTTCTGTCTGTGGCCACGACGATTCTCACGCGCTCATCAAAGCTTAGCGCCATCCGAAAAGCCCACAGGAGATGAGACTGAGAACCACCCAGAAGCTATGAAAATCGCCGTGGTGATCTCCATGCATTTGCCTGCCTTCCACGGAGAGGACCCTTCGTGTTGCTCTGCTGGCTCAAACGATGCGTTGCGGGAATATCAGATTGAGGTCGCATAATTTCTATGGACACATGGACAGGTACCGACTCGGTATTGACAGTGGTCTGTGTTTTCTTTTCTATTGCTAGCCCCCTATCAACGTGTGGACGTAGCCGCTCGTGTTATTACTTGTGTAAGGTATTTGAATTTTATGTATATGGATACTGTTGATTGGCACCTAGGCTAGCCTAATGCCGACAGTACGATACGAAGTAAGAAAAGACATATTCGAGGGCTCAGCAATATTAATGCAACTCTTTATATGCATATCAAGATCCGTGAAGAATGACTTTCTCTGTGTTCTAGTTCAGGCGTTCCGCCAGGAGTTGACACAATATTTTCACGCCTGAACAATGCCTGTAGGCCGGTGGCTTTAAGCTGTTATCCGAAAACACCAACTTTCGGTTTTTGCAATAACTCAAATTGGCAGGAAGCTTGGATCATAAGCTAGACATTTGCGTCTGGCGAAGATCTTGCCATCGCGACAAATCCAAACATGGAATCGAGGCACAGTAGCAATGATTCACTTGGGTGGACACTCGTCGCCGCAGGTCGACCATCCATTTCAATTCTGCAGGGAATTCTCATCTTAAGCGCGTAACTAGCTGCATCAGTCACAGTATTTCAACGTGTTCTTCTGGGTGATTTTGCGGCTCAAGGAGGTGTAGCCATCTTCCGCCGCCTCCGCTGATCAGTGATTCCTGCCTTATGGCAACTTAGGCGGCACCGAAACTTATAGTTAGTCTGACTTACTTCCTTCTTTGACATGGAAATTTGTGTTATTAATATTAAAGATACCCCAGGATTTACACCAGCATTCTGGAATCTGCACCAGACTCAACAGCCAGTGAGAACGGCTGACCTCAATTGATGTCTAATTCTAGCACGCATTTCATCTTTTCTGATTGGAACCTATGCTCTCTGCGCCCAATGAACCCAATGAGCTTCGAGATCAAAGTAGGCTTCCCGCTTCCTTGACATATACCTGAGTACTGATGGAAAATCACAGAAGGGAGCTCCCAGTGGTCTCGGGCCTACTGAAGAGATTCTGATATCAGAACATACCAACCAGAATTCCAAACCTCTGCCCTCAAGAAAGACGATTGAGTCATCAGCGTCTTATCGCACGGCTTCCTCAGCCGTTTTAAGACCGTTCCTCCTCGAGAAGAAGTGCGGGCTTTGGCCGCTTCCCGGCGGACCGCGATGTGATCGGTTGATGTATATGAGAGTGCTGTATTGACGAATCAACAAGCAAATCAAAACTTTACTTGTTGCTTGAAACTAATTTATGTAGCTGCCTTTGTGGGATAGCGTCAAAAGTTAAAATTACAGGGTCCAGGCGTTGCTGTTAATAGATCACAACTAGATTGCTTATCGAGAGGCTCAGTGAAGATCCTGCATTCGATTCGAGACATATTGCTTCATTGGTGGGAGGGTGTCCATAGGGCGGAAGTGCAATACAATTACAGAGATTGTATTGATTGTCAGTGGATTATACAACGCCATTACTAGCACTCGTTACATCACGATTCTACATGGAGGAAGCAGAGGAACGCAAGCAAGAATAACTGAAAAAAATCAAATAATCGCAGCGAGAAAGACACCGTGCAAGTCACTCGGGACATGACAGTCTTCACAAACAAAGGATGTCATCCGACACAGATGTCATAATGTCTGAGCCTAGAACCTGCGGAGAGACTATCGAAGCAGGCATAGTGCGGCCCCATGCTGTACCAAAAGTAGACGACGGTGGGATGAATATATGGGAGAGCGGACGTTGTTTTTGATTGATATCGTTGGGAGGTGTAGTAATATTGCCTAGTGTCATCCTATTCAATGATGGTAAGTTGATGTAGAAAATATCTATGAATAAACCCACGTTGCAAGAGCGTCAAGTTCGACGATTCGTTGATTAAGGGAACAGTCACTGGATCCAAGAAGGATATCGGCAGCTTTACGCAAGCGAAGGGAAAGCTCGAGCACTACATTGTAACTCGTTACTTCAGTCAAACAGCCACAATGACCGAGGTATTCCGACCTGCAGGTATCGTCGAGATGATTGGTAAGAACGTCGCCTCCAATTTGAAGAACGTTGTGTCCGGGGCTATGTTCAAGTGGATAGGACATAAAAATAGAAGCAAAGTCGAATTCTCCGGTGAGCAGTTGCTCACCCGCAATGAGAGCCTGAGTTCGTGTGTACTCATCAATCGGCGTCATTATAGGAGAGGGCGTGCTCAAGGGACACGATGTGCTGCTGACATCAGGAGAGTATGACACTGATGAGTTTGTCAAGTCAGCAGGTGGTTGAGAAAAAATCAAGGCAGGATGTGCGTGTGGGGGCGATGGAAGCTGAGGGGACGGATGTGACTCGCCCCTAGGGCCTGTATTCGAACAAGCTGAGCAAGATGAACAGGCGCTTTTTGTCTCAGTTTGATGTTCGGTCTGTTGCTGTTCAACAGCCGAACGAGAATGAGAACAGGCATCCCACTTCTCAAATCCTACGTCAGTCAAACCCGCTTGAGCCCAGCGGGGATGAGGCTTGTTCTTCAACTGTTATGGATATTTGGGCTTTAAGTCTTTCGTGGGCGTGACCAAACACACCTCACGGATCACTCCCTCGAGTTCGGCAACTCGTTGACGAAGCCGCGAACTCTCATCTTGAACGTTGGTTCTTTTGGAAGGATCATCCACTTCGAAGACACAAAGGCCAGTCTATTGGACACTTGCGCATCAGCCGATGGTAGCACATGCCTTATAGGCTCTTACCAGACCTAGTTGTGTGCAGCGACCACAAGGGCGCTTCCGGTCGCACTGTTGAAAACATTCCTTTGAATTTCTCCCGTGGCGACAAGTATAGGCTCTGGACATACCATTCTCTTGGATGTGTGGCAGTTAAGGCATGACTGAGTCGTACGATTGCGTCGACGCTTGCGATGATCTCCCTCAGAAGCAAGGCTAGCTTCTGAGGTGGTCCGCTTTTTGCGAACAGCTTTGAGCTCTGTGGTCATGCTAGAAGTTGGGGTGTTTGTTCTAGCTCCATGAGGATGATGAGATGGGAGATATTTGTAGTTTCTCATCACCACCTTGGCTTGGCATCCCAAAAAATTCCATTAATGAAAATCGTAATAGAAAACCGGCACAACGTTACGGGGCGAAGATGCAGGACGCTAATTAAAATCTGATAAGGTCAAGAAAACAGACAAGAGGAAAAGAATCGACGCTGCACGCTAATCAGAATACGAACCACAAAAGGACGTGAGAGCGTTAAGTGCAGATATGATGCCGCATTGGTGACGTTATAACGTTAACCATCCGCCGCTGCCATTTTAAGCAGATTGGAGCAAGAAAAAAGATCATCTCAACCTCAAAATAAAATTTCCATGGCTTCTCTTGGTGCCCTTCCTCCACCAATGGGCCACTTAGTCCGCGCATCTGCCTCATTGCTCCTTTGCTATTCCCTGTCATAATTGTGAGATCCTGAGAACTGCATAAAGGTGGCCGCTGCACACCTTTTCCTTAATTTAAGCTCACGACCCTTCCGTGTTTGGTTGACTAGCTAAGGTGAAAGCATTACACTTTTTAAGTGTATCTCATGCCTTCATCGCGGTGGGACCATTCCAACAGTGTGACCATGGTGCTGAGAATTTATTGGATACAGTTAGGGTAAGTAGCACTCCCCGTATTTGCTTTTACTTCGACCATGTTGATAGATAGGGGGAATTAGCCAAGACACAATATCAAGGATACCGACTGATGGTTGGGACGTCTGTACATCGAAATGAATTGGCTAACCCTAGGATGCTATAAGCAGCTATTGATTTCCAAGTTACTCGCTGGGAGTTTCCGGCGCTGGGCAATGACGTCAAAGACATACCGCGTCAAGTGCCTGTGCCACCCACGACAAGCTCGTCACGGCCATGTCTAACCTCATCCATGCCTCATCACGCCTCCCACATGTTACGTTAAGCGACTACCCCTGTCGCGTCAGCACACTACATCTTCTAAAATGCAACTCCCTCAGACACGAGACGCGTATTTAGTTGGGCAAACATCGAAAAAGAATTTGTACCCGACATTTCTGACTATGATTAATTTGATGCACCACCGTGACAGATTGGGAACCGCGCCAGTAGAAACAGAATAAGGACTTCACAGGCAGTGATGCACCGAATGCCCAATCGGGATTCTGGTTCAGAGGCTCCACAGGGAGCTGACCCAAAAGTCGAACATTTGTCATGCCTAAACGGCTTGTCACTAGCTCTTTATTTTTGCAATCAATCAGACGCAGAAGAAGCTTAGACCGGGATCATGTCAGACGGCTGAATCTGCGAGACTGGTGCCGGAAAATCTATGCATTGTATGGAGTTTGTGGGAGGAAATAACAGAGGCTGATCGTGCAGTGTCGGTCTGCTTAAGCTGGACCCACTCTTTGCGCAGGTTGATGTACATCTGAAAGCACAACATGCTGAGCAATAGGCAGCTTGACCATCGCGTTAGCCTTGTCGTGCCTTCAAAGGTGTGTGGTCGGAGACTTACAAATGAGTACTGAACATCGTTCATCTGACGCAGATAATCGATCATTTGTTATGTGCACGGATCGTGTGGGTCGGATGAAAACAACTCATATATTAACGTTCTGAACCTGCTCCATCCCGTCATAAGACGTATGCTGATATAGGCGGATTGAACGCCCACGGAGCCCGTATACTCAGACAGCTCATGGTATTAGAACGCTTAACAAAAACCATCGACATGGCGGAGCCTTAACCCTTATAAGCTACGTCAGGCGGCACTGACATGTCGCATTGGCCCTGACAGAGAGATACAGACGATTAGTAGCATTTCAAGTTGACAACGAGCGTACTTTTGGTTCCACACATAGTAAACCAACTCATTGAGCCGGAATCATATTTGCAGGCGCTTATTCATGCAAAGTTGACTCTATACCATTGCTGCTACGGAGTGGATCTCATTTCATTTGAGCTCCAAGAAAAGAGACATGCGCAATATACACATAGACAAGTGACCTAGCTGAAGAATTAATCTGTCGAAATATATACGTCTGAACTCTTTAGGACGACCTACGACTGAACATTGTAAAGGCCATGACGATTTATGCCAACAATAAGTATCATCCTCTCCAGGGTTGTGAGCTAAGTGATAACGCCAAACTACCAGCGACTGAACATTGTCAAGGCCAACACAACGATCTACGCCAGTAATTTCAAGTATTTGATTCAGGACTGTGAGTTCAGGAACGACGCGAAGCTGTCGATTCCTTGTGCCTTAGTCCTAGGAAGGAAGCAAAACGCTGTAGGCGGGATGGCCTGCGAGAAACAGATCCTCCTGTCCGCACATCCTCAGTGGTAGGGCAGATAGCCCCAGACGTGGGGTCAACTTCCTCCTCGTCAGACTGCCCCGGTACCTTTGGGACCCACGGTTCAGGTTGCAGCTCAGTGTGATAAAGCGACACTGAGACTTGAGAAGGGACATGGTATGGTTGCTGAGATTGCTGGAAAGGATATGGGTGCTCGGGGGTATGTTGGTACTCATGGGTATATGAGTGCTCGGGGGTATACGGGGGCTCAGAGGTGTGTAGATGCTCAGAAGCATATGGGGGCTCGGGGGCGTATGGGGGCTCAGAGACATATGGGGGCTCGGAGGCATATGGATGCTCAGAGACATATGGGGGCTCGGAGGCATATGGATGCTCGGAGGCATACGGCTGCCCGTACGGTGCGTCAGCGCTAGGCATTTGCACATTGATGGCAGGTATGGGCATGGAAAATGACGGGAAAGGCGCGGATGAAGGGTCAGGAATGGGCGGAGACGAGTCGACTATGACATAACACGTGGTCAGTCCAATACTGACAGGAAGGGAAAGGAACAGGTTCTACGCACGAGGACGATGTTCCATAGCGTATGTATGTCAAGGCGTTCAAATGAAAACGCAGACTGAGCAGAACACTAGCTCGAGAAGGCGTAGCGCGAGGTGGATAAAAAGAAGTGAGAAGATGCGGTGGGCGTCGTAGCCGTCCAGATATCCAGTTATATAAGTCGTTGTCGTCCATGAGGGACACCTGCCAAGGGTCCGTTCGAATGGAACTTCTGGCC
This sequence comes from Suillus lakei, assembly GCA_016628065.1. Classification (NCBI taxonomy): domain Eukaryota; kingdom Fungi; phylum Basidiomycota; class Agaricomycetes; order Boletales; family Suillaceae; genus Suillus; species Suillus lakei. The sequence continues at coordinate 78,423 of JABBWA010000201.1, read as the reverse complement.
CTGGGGGCTGCGTTCAATGACGCTCACGAAGATTCACATGCACAACTTAGCTCTGAGGGTCCTCTTCTCGCGTCATAACCTTGGTCGCCCACCAATCGTCATGCGCGAATTTGTAAAAAGAAAATTTTGTCAAGGGACAGGCCCCAATGGAGGAGTACAGCATCTGCAGGAATAGGTCCATAGAGGTGCTCGTTTATGTGACAGAGGTATAGCATGTTGTCCCTGCTTGAGCCGATACAATGAGCGTCAAATATGTCAAACCTTGTTGTTATCACGGTCATCCCTGTCCGAATGAATAGGCCGACGCTGTGCAAGCGCTTATTGCTCTTATTTGTTTCAATGATAACTATAGGCTAAAATGAGGGGTGTCAGTGGCAGTACTCATGGTATGACAAGGACGTATATGCGGTAGTTATGAGGCGCGTGCAGACCCACAACCATTCAGTGTCCAGCCCGGCTCGCGCGCCTGACGTAAAAGCCATACAGCATCCGTTTCAGTCCAAAGGGCGATGAAGAAACCCTATGCCCAATTCCTGCCCACACGCCTCCCAGCTTCTACGCAGTCACCAACGCTCACGCCCCCCACGCCGGCACCAATCACCTCCAGCTTACCGCTCCACGGCTCTCCCCGAAGCACGTCGCTTAGTTCCCGCATCCGCTGGAGGTGCCCTACACGCAGCAGGGGGATACAATGCACGTTATCATGCACCCTCACAACGAGTGGGTCAGGCAGACGGACACCCAACTGCTCAGATAGCATCTCTACAAGGCGAGGAACTGAGGCCGCGGGCTCGCGGAGCATCGCAGTCATTTTCACAATATCCGCGTTCCACGGCGCTTCTTGTGCCGACATTGACGAGGAGTCGAAGACGCACCCCAGGATCGCGTTTTCCGCATGCACAGATGATGTCCGGGGTACAAGGTACCCGAATCCCACGGGGTGGAGTGCATGCCCCGGAGAGGCCAAGAACACAAGGTTCACGACTGTCACCGACGAATAGGGATTAGCAGTCAGGTGTGGCAATGGCGTCTTGGGTGAGAGGAGCCCTTTCAGGCTCGGAAGAGGCACAGCTGAGACCATGTGTGTCGCGCGCAGCGTCTCACAAGACGATGTCGTTATCTGCGCACAGGTAATTCTTAACAAAAGTCTATCTATTCGAAGTGCATCACGTACTTCGAACTGTGCAGTTCTCGGGTTCAATCGGAGTCCCGTCGCGGACACTCCGCCAAGTAGGCGCACATTCCGGCGCTTCCTCAGCTCTCGCAAGAGTGCGTTTACCAACGCACTAATCCCTTGCGAGAACGAATACACAGATACTCCGCGCATCTGCTCGCCTACGTTCCCCAGCTGATATGGAGCGTCATCGACTTCCGCTGTCGCGGAGACTCTGGAGGGCCGGAGAAATCCAGTTACCAAAGAGCCACGACCACGTTCCTCAGCATCCCAAAGCGACGGGAACGCTGCGCGGACGCTCAATTCTCGAGAGTCCGCTGCATAAATACCGTGTACGAGTGCACTTCCGAAAATCCTTGCGAATTCGCTCCCGAAACGCCTACTCAAGAATTCGTCCACCGATTCGTCCTCGATCATATAGGGCCTGTTCCATGGGCGGAATGTCTCCCGTGCGACAGCTGAAAGAAGGATACGGCCAAGGGGGGAATGCAAAGAAGAATATTTAGGCGAGAGCCCGGAAGTAAGAAGGCTGAGCGGAGATGAAGGAATTCGAAGGAGGCCTTGTGTCCCAGGCAGACGCAGGAAGCGATACCGAGCAGCCGGGGATGATTTCGGAACGGTCAAAAGAGACGGCGATAGGTCCAGAAGGTTAATCTAGTCTGGGACGTGCCCGATGAGAAGGTCCTCATGGAAGTTGTATTAGACTAGCCTAGTACACACCAATTCGAGAACACTCTTTGAATTTGGTCTAAGAGTGCGCGGCCCAGCCTCCAAAAGCACGCTGGTCTCGCGACCGTCTTCAAGGGTGATTTTAGCGCGCCTAGAATGTACCCATCCGCCAAAGTGGATGTCCTTGTTCAGCAGAGTGATCTGAGTTGCTGGAAATTGACGTGAAAGGTGAAAAGCAGCGGAAAGGCCGGTCAGACCACCGCCAAGGATAGCGATAGAAGACGGTGCCATAATCCTCGTATCTCAAGCACAACACGAAGTCACCGACAGAAGAGTCTCGTTATGCACATCAGCAAAAGTGCCCAAATTTGGCAAGGTCCTGAGCATCTCCCGTGGCCACGTGATGCTTTCTGAAGCGTGAAAGCATTTGTTCGTCCAAGATGCCCATGCTCACCTCACAAGGCATTATTAGACCCTCTCCACCTCACGGCAGCCTTGCGAGGCATTTCAAGATTGGCGCTGTCTAGGATGGGGTTGCGAGGGAAACTTCATTTATGTGGACAATGGTACGTTATTTTGATATTTTGATAATCAGTGGCCATGCCAAGCATTCGACTCGCCCCAAGTTGCGTGGACATGTTGGAAGTTCGAACGCGCGGAGAAGCAAGCATAGCAAGAAACCGTTCACGACAAGCGAATACATGTCCTGCCATTCGACGACTCCATCGAAGGTCTCGGTAGTAACATTTTCGATGTCTTGCGGCCATGTGTTTGGATGCCGCCCCACGCCTCCAGAAGGATTCAGCAAGACTCGGGGCGGTGTGGCAGCTGGATGTTTAAACTCCGCCACGTCCCATAACCGCTCTCCTCACAACCCACTCCTCTAAACTCCCGTGCACTCTACTCCGCGTGAGTTTTTGACCGCTCTTATCTCTACCTTATATACGAGGCTAACATCGAGCCACAGAATGCAGATTTTTGTCAAGACACTTACCGGCAAGACCATCACTCTTGAGGTCGAATCTTCTGATACCATCGACAACGTCAAGGCCAAGATCCAAGACAAAGAGGGGTATGTATGCATCCTACTTGGCGCCATTTACAGCTGACGGTTGTGTCTGCAGTATCCCACCCGACCAGCAACGTCTCATCTTCGCCGGCAAGCAGCTTGAGGATGGTCGGACGCTCTCCGATTACAACATCCAGAAGGAGTCTACCCTTCACCTGGTCCTGCGTCTCCGTGGAGGCATGCAGATCTTCGTTAAGACCCTCACGGGCAAGACGATCACGCTGGAGGTGGAGTCTTCTGACACCATCGACAACGTGAAGGCGAAGATCCAGGATAAGGAGGGCATCCCCCCTGACCAACAACGTCTCATCTTCGCCGGCAAGCAGCTCGAAGACGGCCGCACACTTTCCGACTATAACATTCAGAAGGAGTCCACCCTCCACCTCGTTCTTCGTCTTCGCGGCGGTATGCAAATCTTCGTTAAGACCCTCACGGGTAAGACGATCACGTTGGAGGTGGAGTCGTCCGACACAATCGACAATGTCAAGGCGAAGATTCAGGACAAAGAGGGCATCCCACCGGACCAGCAGCGTTTGATCTTTGCCGGAAAGCAGTTGGAGGATGGTCGCACGTTGTCGGATTACAATATCCAGAAGGAGAGCACACTTCACCTCGTACTCCGTCTTCGTGGTGGTCTTTAGTACCGAGCGTCGTTTCGCATACTTATCATTTGCCCGTCATTACCATTGTATCCTGTTGTAGTATCACCCACACATCGTTGTTGAACGAGTAGCTTGTTCCTCACTCCAAATGAAATCATTCAGCTCCTTGTGGTATTTCAGTAGAATTCTAGGGTACATTATGAAAGCGAGCCAGGCAGACCTGCACATGTGAGACAACTAGCTTGTGCAGTGCAATAGTATTGCACATCAGAGGTGGTGATCAGTCGAATCAATTTCTGCTCGCCCTGCTCGCACCTTAATGACAGTAATTACATTCATGGGGCAAAGTGCGTGAGATCATGAAGCTGTACCATTATCGCCTCTACCCTCCCTATCCTTCCCTCTATCCTTCCCACTCGTCCTTCTCCCTCTTCCCCTTCCCACTCCTCTCCTTAGCCGCTCTAAAGCACATAAACTCAATCCCAGTCGCACGCCAACTCTCTCCGCCAGCGTCCTCTTCACACTGTCTAGATTCCCCTGCAAATTTTCATCTCCCGGCCGTCGTGCATATGCCCACGAGATCTTATTGTACAACTCAGAAAGCTTCTTCGCAGCCGGTGGAGAGACGTAACGAGCAAGCGTTTGGTGCATGAACTCGATCTCTAGCGTAGCCTGTAGATGTTGTGTTATGGTTAGAGTAGCGTGCGAGTAGGGATGACATGACTTACACGAAGCATACCGCCCATGCCGAACCGTTTGACTTGTTTGAACGAGATCAATACGTCTTGAGCGACGTTCTCAACAAGCGCGTGGATCTCGCGTTCGAGGAGATTCTCTGCGACGCGGCTGATTTGCGCGTGGATCTCGACGAGGCCCATCAAGGCCTTGTACATATATGGCCGTATTTCTTGCGGTGAATGTTAGGGTAGGTAGCGACCAGTGAAGTGGACAAGCTCACCGGTAGGTTGCGGCGTATCGTACCAATACATGTCTTTGTCGAGAACGCCCTCTCGCAAGATGACTGCGACGGCGGCAAACTCGGGCTTGACATATCCATCAAAGAGCGTCTTGTCCAGCGCAGTCACTGCTTTCATCAGTGTCTACGTCAAAACTTGAGCATGCACATTGCAAGGCAACGAAGCAACAAGAAATAGATATGAAAAGCAGAAGGGTGGACGACATCTCTGTGAACGTGGTTTCAGGAGCCTGTGTCGTCAATCCTACGTAGGCATCGCTAAGTGTGATTGGCAGTCCAGGCCATCGAAAACCTCGTCAGGTTTGGGCACTTTTGCTGATTTGAATGTGCCCAGGCTGTGCGGCTCAGTGTTGAAGCTGTTAGTTGCTGTTTAAAGAAGTATTTTCCCACATATTTACAGTGACACGTCCTTCATATGCTATACACCACATACTTAGTACCCTCTACAGTCCCACTCACGTTCGACGTCTTTTTCCTTCTCCAGTGCTACCATGGCACCCCGAAAGAATGCCAAAGGACTTTCGCCAGTACCTTCAACACCAGCGCGTCGTCCAAGCTCAGCTGCCTCCTCTCCAGAAAAACCACCCGGTCCATTGAGCATCACAATCTCTCCAGAGGAGCGCGAGGTTATCAAGGTCAATAACTACAGCGCGTCCGAGCTCAAAAATGCATGTGATGATGCCCTCAAACGAGTACGTAACTTTGGTATCGTAGCTCTGAACAAATGCTCACATCACTCACCATCACAGTACTTATCGAGACCTGTTTTGTTCAAACAAATACATCTTCACACCGATGTGCGACTGGCTTTGGGATGGGCAGGCGTATTTACAGCAGCGGCTACGGGACTTTATGGGTGGAAAACTGACTTCGAAAAGTCGAAGCCAGGAGTCTGGGTTGGGTTCATACTGTAAGCGTCCACTAAGACATCGCAGTCTGATTTATTGAAAATCTCCCGCATCACAGCTACCTGGTCCTCACCTCCCTTCAGACATTATACTCCTACTTCGTGGAGGGCGACACCATATTTGTCGGCCGACGGAAAACCTTTTCAAAGAGAGTGAGCCCGAATCTGTCACGCCATCTTTCACTCCTCTTATTTCTCTTCAGATAATAACAGAACGAATCACGATATCCTCGCGCACACTCCCAGTGCCGTCCTCTAAATTATCTCTCAAGCCGAGCTCCACAAACTCACCATCGTACTCGCTTTCCATAAATTACGTCCAGTCTACATCAGGGGGGAAATCACTGCTCGCAAAGGGCCGAACACACGAAGCCAAAGAGTACTCAGCCTTCTTCGATGAGAAAGGCGTGATGGCGCAGGAGGTATTCGAGCGATGGATCGGGGAGCTGGTAGAGGCAGTGATGGAGGGAAAGGGGGCATGATTTGTATGTCTAAGCAGAGGCCTTTCATTGATATGCTAGAAGGACGCGTTCTCGTGGTCCTTTTACCCAAACTTTTCTCTCTCTTGGTGCGAGAGACAGCTGGCATTATATATCATAGTTCTCCTTCTCTTTTGATAACGACCATGCAGTGAGATGTAGTCAATTTTGAGGTGCGCCCCACCGTGACCGGAATCTCAAGCTCTATGACATTCCTCTCCTTGCTGGCGGTCGAAGTTGAGCATAAATATAATGTTTCCTCGCTAACAGGATTTAACGACAGGCGTTCTCAGTCTCAGAGATCGCTCAGCGCTCAGCCATGCAAACATGCAACATGTCATTATTCTTTACTTGCTCTTGCAACATGCGAGCAGTTATCATTTGTGCGCCGCTGAGCAGATCTCCGCTCATCTCATTTCACAGCTGGACGATGCTTGCAAGGTGGCAAAGTGCTCGATTCCGAACGATGGGCAGCCGCCATCTCTCGGATATGACAGACGTACGTATCGTGCTCATCCTAAGTAGAGGTATCCTTAAAAATGATCTTGAATCTGCTTGCCTGTGACCGGAAAAGCAGCCAATTTTCTTTGGCAATACCTGAACGTTAACCGCCTTGATCAGTCGATCAATCTCCGCACGGCAGATTTTTGCTGGGCCGACCGAAGTGTTCAACCTTCGAGGCATGCAAATGTCCGGTATGTCATTCTATGTACCATACACCACTCATACATAAGTGTAACGCGTCAATCACAACATTTAGCGTAACAAATGTCGGTAATTTCCCATCGTCTGCTTCTGCCAGTTTTGCCAGGGTTAACAGAGAATGACGCTGATGTCTCAGAGTGCGTTAGAAAACTGGAAAGTGGGCGAAAGAGAGGCGGGAGTTGAACTAGGTCCGGCTGATAAGAGAATGGGATGCCAAGGGACGTGAATTTGTCGGAGGCATCGTCGAGGCGACCGTCGGGTACGAGGTATGTTACGGGAAGTTCTACAGTGAACAAGGTGAGAGTTAAACTGGAAGCATGAAAGATACTTACCGTGAAGGTGCAGGGAATTTTCATCCGAGTACAGTGGCTATCAAGGATGGGTGTTGTGACAGCATGAATCACTGGAAGTGGCATCGTGCACATCGAGCATCTCGACCTGGATGAATATATTTACTTAGTTCCAATGCCGACCTTGCTCAAGGAGGTTGAATGTTCAATTTAAAAGATTCGACTAACCATGAGCAATGTCCACAACTGGTCCGATGGCAGGTACAGATCCCAACATTGCGGAAAGACGACATTCCAACAAAGGAGCTTCAAAAGGGAAAATACCCAGTCCGAGAGTTAGAGCTTCACATCCCGCGAAGTGAACTCAAGTATGATCGAACACCATCACACAAGGATACAATCAGTTGCTCTTCATACGCAAGGCACGACCCTCACCGCATCCACCCCACCGGAAAACGCATAACAGCAGCAGGTCCATGCCTACAGATTTCTCAACTCCTGCTCCGCCTTTGCTATACCTCCACGCGTGAGGCTCGTTCTGCGGGTGGGTCCAGTGCCGCTTGATGTCTCAGTCACACTTGCACTTGCACCACCCGAACCAGCCGCAGCCCCATCAGCTCCATGCGAAGCAACAACGCTCACACCCCGTGGCACCTAGCAGAAGCAGCCATGGTTACCCTATTCGTACTTTCACACCCGAACGCAGGTGGACGTGAAGTGGCGGGTGTAGCTGTAGGTTTGGAAACAGATGAGATTGGCGCTTAGTATTCCGTTGATGATTTATTTGTGGTCTACAGGTTGGTTTGATTAGTGGATTCATGGTTTTTGGTTTGAGGAAAGAGGGGGTGGGGTGGAATGAGAAGGACGAAGGATGAAAGGTGAAGAGGTAACGGGGAAGGGAGAGGAGAGGGACGTACACGGAAAACATCTAAACACCTCAGAAATGCGCGTGCACGAAGAGACTGATGATCCAGCGCGGTGTATATCAGTACTCTTGCCTTTGTCATTGATTCATCACCAAAAAAAAGTGCATTTATCCATGCATCACGGAACACAAAAATGGCAATTCGCAACAGAAAAGACGAAACACTTACACCTCCCTACCACTTTCCCACCCACGCCAGTGACGCTACTCACAACACTAGAATGCATCGCGGGAGACTAAGAGAAGATGGTAGTCATGGACTAAGACGAGATCGCCTGATTCGAGGACGCTGGTGAGGCGGGTTGCGAATGCTTGGATGGCCGTGTGCGCGTCAACATTAGGTCAACAGGGAGCGTTTGAGGTCAATAATTAACACCCGGAAAAAGGTATAATAACATTTGTTCGAAGAAGGTGCCCCGGCGCGGCAGTAATAAGAAGACAAAACGGGATTGGTGAAAAGGAAAATCAGGGATTATAAAAGAAGTAGAGAAACTTGAAGACGCGATTTGAATAAAGAGAATGAGGGCAAAAAAAATAAGACGAGGACAGGTGCAGCAATATTTGTTGACGGGAGGATATAACTGTAAAGGAATTGAGAAGGGGCGAAAGTAGACTATGGATGGACGTAGACTGATCACGAAGGTGTGCCTGATATGGCAAGCTTACATTCGGGTTCGGCTGTGGTGAGCCGTCGACGTCGAGATGGAATACAGTCTGATACGATCTCGTACGGTGGATTGCCAGGTGCGATGACTCACTTCAGCAAAAGATCACTACACATCTAAATGATTTTCAAAGTCCGCTTTATTTTGAATTCAGTTGGTGTTGTTCCCTATGCTAATGGGTCAACGTGTCCTTTGAAATGTTATTTCACCTTCGTCTCAAAGACCGAGCTCGTACGTGTTCCGCTGTGTACTCGCATTCGACCTGTCATAGTCTCGCGAACCGTTGCTTTTGTTTCTACAACACCCTCGATTATCCTCCCCCCATAGCCATTCAATCAGACTCGTATTGGCTGTTCTGTACGCGTTTTTTGGGCGGTTTGTATTGCTCGCGCCATGAAATACACTGCATTCTACTACATTTTGCCTTAGCCTTCCGTCAAATGAGAACCACGTCTCAGTTGTAAAAACCGGGCACAACCTACGATGAGAGTAGCATGGTTCACAGGACGCTCTGAGACTCGCATATCCCCTAGCTAACAACCTTGGCGTGCCACTCTTCGCTATTGACTGACCTTGATATTGCCCACTTCTTTAGCACAGGCTCTCCCGCTAATGCTTGTAGCCTCAGCGCTTAGTACAATCATACCAGCGTCTATCGTGCCGAACAACGATCAATAACATGGAAATACACGTGCAGCATGACCTGAACCCTCAACCCATCTTCTCCCCCTCACCTGAACTTCATTCAGTCCACATATCCCCACCCAGTCTTCTCCTACCACACATTCCATCCACCACCCAGCCCATCCTCGATCCTTGTCGTTTTACTTCATCACACCATCATGCCCGGTAGCTTAGAAGGCCGATATATCAAACTCGAAGGTTTGTCGCTCCATATAACTTTCGTATCCGTGTTCCTGATCTATCTACAGTCATTTGCGGAAAAAATCTTCGAGTCCCCTCCTGGCGTATGCCCGCATGCATCTATGTATCCATCAATATCGACTCGAGCAGGCGCTGGAAATCAGCTATTGGAATCTTATTATCCGACCAATCAGTAGCGTGGGGCGATGCTGTAACCATGTAAAATTCATGGTGACTTTCAGACACAAACTCGAGGACTGATCTTCTGTTTGTAGATCGTTAGATGCGTCACCTGCATTTGCAGTCGAGATCAGGGCATCCTTTGAGCTCGGTCGAATTCTAGGCAGTGGAGAAGTCATTGGAAAACTGGAAAAGTCGTGGGATGACATACTCGATCATGGCGATGAGCCTTTCGGTGAGTGATTTACTCCTTATTCACGCATATCTACTAACATGTTGTAGATATCTCCTTCCCACCCGTTCGTGGTGTTCACCCTTCCCTCACGCTAAAGGCCACAGTTATACATGCTCTCGACAACCAGGACGGCACACAGATTGATGTGAGTGATATCAGCATTTGTACTGTTAGCTCGTGCTGACAGAACACCGACTGTAGTCCATCGTCGAATGCCAGATTTCTCGAGACACAGATGCGGGCCACGCACAATTTGCCGAATACGTGACAAGCAAGACAGTCTCTCACTTGAACGATGCTGGACAGCATTTTCAGCTGGTCCTGGATCAATGTCCAGTCGACCATCCCGATCATGCAGCGGCTCTCACCAACCTCGCGTGGGCCCACCTCGAAGGCTACGTTCGAAAGGATTTCCAAGACATTGACACTATCACTTCCCTCTTCCGCGAAGCCCTTGCATTGCGTCCGCAGGGTCATCCAGATCATCAATCCTCTCTCTATCACCTCCTTAAAGCATTGATCTGGCGCTACAGCAAGGAGAACACCACCGCCTACATCCATGAATCTGTGCAACTGTCCTGCAAGCTACTGCCCCTCTGTCCAGAGGGCACCTACCTCCGTAGCATCGCGGCAGGGGCAAATGGCGTCAATTATGTAATCCGCAAATGCAACAATCTTCCAACCGACGCATCCGATGAAGGCATCCACCTTCGACGAAACGTGCTCGAGCTTTGTCCTCTGGGCAATGAACACCGTCCCGGAGCCCTTCACGAGCTTGCACAGGCAGTAGAACGACGCTTCCAATATTGTGGTAGCATTGATGATGTAGATGAGTGCATACAATGTCGTCGTGAAGCTGTTTCTCTGTGCCCCGAGAGAGATCCTATTCGCGAGATCTACTTGAATAACCTAGCTTTATCACTCGATTACCGCTTCAATCACCAAGGCAAACCCCATGACCTCAACGAGGCCATCTCGTTGTACGAAGAAGTACTGCGGCTGTGGCCTGTTGGGCACAAATTTCGTGCTTTCGCATTGAACAACCTAGGGGGCGCCCTCTCCAACCGTTTCAACCAACGCGGTGACGTTGATGACCTCAACAGAGCCATCAGCCTCCGTCGCGAGGCACTGACGCTGTCCCCACCTGGGAATCCATATCGTGACGCCACGCTTAACAACCTTGCCAACGCGCTCGATACCAGATATGCCAAATCGGATGCCAGCGAGGACCTCAACGAGGCCATCGACCTGTTCCGTGAATCCCTTCAGTTCCTGCGGCCTGACAATCCAGAGCGCCACAAAATTTTTCACAATTTGAGCTCGGCGCTCTGCTCTCGTTTCACGCAATCTCGGAAGAATGAAGATGTCGAGGAGGCCATTCGACTCTGCCAAGAGTCGTTGGAGGCTTTGCCTTCACTGCACCCGGATAGATATTTCAGCTACATGCGGCTACAGAAAGCCTACTTGTCTCGTTACCGAGTGCAACGCAAGTCTGCCGATTTGTCACTCGCTGTAGAGAACTTTAGACTGGCATCAAGACATCCCACGCAAGGATTCCCAAAACGCATCAATGAGGCGATCAATTGGACTTTTGCGGCGGAGCTGCACAGTCATTCCTCCGCACTGGAAGCCTACAAAACATTTTTTGAGCTTCTTGACAGACATTTGGCAACTCGATCTTCGATTGTTGCACGGCGCGAAGCTTCTGCTGCTTTCCGACATGCCAGTGCATTGCCTGTGAATGCGGCGTCATGTGCCGTGCGCCTTGACAATCTACGAGACGCAATTGAACTCGTGGAGCAGGGCCGTTGTCAGCAATGGTCATTGGCTTCTCGCCTGAGGAGTCCGCTTGAAGACCTCCAGTCGACAAATCCCAACCTTGTTCACATGTTCACGAACCTCAGCAAGCATCTTTCTGAAGCTCAGGGTTCCGTGGTCAGCACCGACAGAGCGGCTGCTGATCGGGCAGCAGTACAGTACCGGAGAGTTCAGGAGCAGTGGGGAGCAGTGGTAGCTGAAATCCGTAATCTCGAAGGTTTCTCGCGGTTCCTGCTCCCGCCATCGTACGCAGACTTGCAAGCGGCAGCACATCATGGCCCAGTCATCATCCTCATCGCGAGTCAGTACTCGTGTAGCGCCATCATTGTCTCGATGTCAGGAGAGCCTCATCATGTTCCCTTACGGTCTATCACTCTCACAGACCTGAAGAATCTCAAGGATCGCTTCGCCAGGGCGATACGACAAGCATCTATTATGGGCCCAAAGGAGCCGCGGAATGACCTCATAGTCCTCTTGCGGATAGTATGGGACGAGATCATGCTACCCATCGTCGACGTCCTTCGACATGACCTGAAATTAAAGTACCACTCTCGAATCTGGCTGTGCCCAATGGCAGCTTTCACTTCTATTCCTCTTCATGCAGCTCACCCCTTTCGAACCAGGGCAGATTGCTCCAAGGAGGCATGCCTCGAGGATCTCTACATCTGCTCTTACACGCCAACACTTTCGGCTTTAATCAGATCTAGACAGATGATGAAGACGCATGTCACTCCGTCCTTCGTGGCGATTGGACAAGGTCAGCCGCGTGCAGGAAAAAGCAAGGCGCTCCTGGCTGTCGACAGCGAGCTCGAGCTCGTCCGGAAGCTCGTCCCTGAGACGGCTATATGTACCACCATTTCTGGCGACGCAGCCACACGAGCAGGCGCACTCGAAGCTTTGCAACAACACACTTGGGTGCACCTTGCTTGTCATGGCAAGCAGGACCCTACGCAGCCTTACGATTCCCATTTCGTCATGAAAGATGAACCTCTGACGCTGCTTGATATCATGGAGAAAGACATTCCGCACGCCGAGTTCGCATTTTTATCGGCGTGTCATACTGCTGTCGGAGATGAGGAGACGCCTGACGAGGTCATTCACCTCGCAGCTGGACTCCAGTTTTCAGGGTTCAAGAGCGTCATTGGCACGCTGTGGGAGGTTGATGACGCTGTCGCGAAACACGTCGTCGAAGCTTTCTACAAGAATATATTCAAGGATTTGGAGGATGGTGGTGTGATGGACTGTACGAAGGCGGCCCGGGCACTCAATCGTGCTACACACGCCGTGAAGACGAAAGTTCCGCTCGAGCAGAGGATGGTTTTCATTCATATCGGTGTGTAGTTCTACTATGTCGTATTGCTTCCGTCTGGTACAGATTTACAAGTCGTTGATCTTCGCTCCTCTTTCATCTCGATCACTGTAGCACCTGTCAATTGTAGGATTACCTTCCATGTTGTACTGTTGTTTCGCATCCCCCTCGTGCTATCATCCACTCTAGAGTCTTTTACAATTCATTCAATTAGTAGCAAGGTTTTTTTTGTGCATTTGTGCAGGGGGAACGTGCGAGAATAGTGTACTGAAAGCGCTAGTGAGTTTGACTCATCGCATGACTGGTTTCAACTTTACATCCGTTATGGTGCACATGACCTCCCAAAAGCCTCTCCACGAAACTCCTGGATTCTGCTACCAAGGTAAAGAGGGAACGACGATGACATTCCTTCTAATATTGTTCAGGCCAGTTCAATTCTACAGTGACTCAATGGCTTCTTCATGCGCCCGTGTCCTGCGCCAGGCTCTCAAAGTCAAAGTCTTTCTCCATCTCAATGACTTGCACAAGTTCACCGGTGACCAATAGGGAGAATCTTGATTAGTCTCGCCCCTCGTGTTAGATGGCACTCAAATCAGGCGCATGGAATATCAGGGATGAGTAAATCAAAGATCTCTCACAATCGCGCCAGAGATAGCGTGATGACAAGTAGAGGACCTGGATGTTTGAATAGCTGCCTATTTATGCTGCGAATATAAATTAACATTAGGAAACACCAACAGTCCCAGAATTTTGGCCGGCGGGACAAATAAATTCCTTCTGTATGCGAGCATAAGCAAAAGGTACTTTGTGCGGATAATATTCCAACTGTTTCATAGCAGACATCGTACTCGTCGAAAAGGCGTTGATCTAGACGTTGAAATGGGGATATATATCATATACCATGCCAATCCTATGATGAAGGCGAGCTCCGCGCACCAGCTCGAATTGTGATCAGCGAAATCAGTAAGTGTGGTCCTGGAGAACATCATGTTGCCGCAGCTGACACCACAACGACAAACGGTCCTCCCTCCCAAAGGTCACGGTGGAATAAGATGTATTGTCATAATGCAGTCGAAAAGTCGTAACGGTCTGACTAAAAATTGCAAAATACGAGATATGGGTATGGATAGCCTTTGGTGGGATTGTTTAGCACGTTCGGGGATGGCGTCGAATGCACATACCTATGAGATAAAGGCAGATGCAGAGCATGTCCTCCCCCACGTTCGAGTACTCCTTGATGAACTCCTCTCGACATGCCTCTGAATATCAGTCTCATTCATCCACTCCTTTCCTCCAAGTCGATTGCCACCATTCTATCTTTCTTGAGTCTGAATATCGGGAGAAGATTTCCTCGCCAATCAAGAAATACTCTTGGTGGCACGCCATTCAGTACATGGTGGATCGCCTTACGTTGGAGTGGGATGAGAGGTCTACACCAACAAAGTTAATCGTTTACCCGTCTCCATCCCTGTCTTCCGAGTCACGAATACCTGGCTCTAACTCCAGTTCATACCACTTCATGGCATACAGCAGGACCAGGAATCACAGAAGACCCCGAACAAAGGAGACGTCCGGATGGTTGATAATACTGTCCCATGCTGTAAATTCGGGACTTGGATGGCTGCTTGCCAGTATCTCCTGACAGTCAGGGTTGAAGGACACGTATAGTACCAGGCGAACGGATGAGTCCACTATGCTCAGCGCTCATCCAAAAAAGCAGGAAATGGCTTAGGTACGATGTAGACGATATCGTCCGAGTCAGATGTAAGTTTCGCGAGCGCTGGGAGTGCATCAGGGGAAGGAAGCACCATCGATGGCATCTCGACGATCGGCGGGAGCGTGCCCTATCCATCAAATGTCAACGACGAGCACCATATCCCTCACCGGCGTTGCCATATAGCTTCTTGAATTGGTCTCCGGGGATGTAAGGGGTTTGGCGAGCGGTGTTTGGTCTGTTAATCTGCGAGAGCAGTATCTTGGGCGAGGAGTACAGCCCACGTGTGCAAGGTATGAGTCGTCACGACCTTGTGCAACACTGCGTGCCTTGAAGCTTCTTCCTGCTCCGATATCACCAACCCGCGGTTCATCGCAGCTGCTACACCAGACCCACAACACATCCGTCAATCACCCAAAGACGTTCGAAATGAACAGATACTATGCACCTCAAGATTCCAGGCGTTCACCTGCAGCGCATCAGCCATACGCTAACTGATACCCATAGACCTGCTCGAAACGGGGGGGCGAGCGCTTTGTGGGCTCTTGCGTGATCACGACCTCTATCGAGGTCATGTTCATCCCATCCCTGATGGGAGTGATCACTCCAAGGTCTGCAGCGGTTAGGAGCACATGTAATTAGTCCTTTCTGAGGGTTTGGTGGCTGTAGGGATGCGGTCAGACACAAAAACATAATAAAAAGTTTACGCACTAGTGGCGTATGAGTACAAAATCCAAACTCCCCATTGGCATGTGCAACATGTTCCGAAACTTGACGCTCGAGCTTTGGAGGGTCTGTTGAAGCAGGGGACGTCACCTTTGAAGAAGTGTTGCTGTGAATTATAATGGGAATGACATGACATACCTGAATGAGTACGACTTTGCGCTGCACACTAGATAATCATGCAGAAGCTTCTCAAACGCGCGGAGCTTGGGTTTTAACGTCAGTCTGGACGACGTAGACGACGGTTAGTCGAGGTGGAAGAGATAATCAGCACAGCACAGTCACAACACGAAAATATCTAAACCGCATCTCGAAAGTCCCTTCCCCAGTATGCCCATCCTGTCAAGAACGCGAAGAATGAGTCCACCACTTCCTGATAGCATGTCCAGCGTACACAAGACAACGAAACGCCATGCGAACGGAACTTGGAACACGAGCGCACCAGCTGAAACACCTCCTGAACGACGAGAAATGCATCAAATCACTATTCAAATTCATAGCACGCACCCGCCGCCTCGTCGACACCTTCGGAGATATATCCCCCCAGAGAAGAAGAAAGACAGAAGAGCGAGAGGTAGCTAATCGTTCAGCCACCAAAACACCCCAAATGCCCTAAAAACGACGTTAATCGTCCCCACGAAAGCCTGGACCAATATCATAGTCATAATCAACACATACCGCACATGCATAACTAGACAAAGCCCACATACTGTACGTACTGTCCAGCATAGGGCCCTGCCCCACCGGACAATAAACGAGGATACCAAACAAAAACAAAAAAAGCACGAAAAATGACAACACAGGCACAGGACAAAGCCGTCCAATCAGCCAAAGAACGATACAAACACCAAGAGAAAAAACACCTTTTGTAAAACTGCCTTGACAACATCCAACTTGTTCCTGCCCACAATGGTTGTCTTGTCTGCGTAGAGCGCAGGAAGGGCTTCAAGTGTAGGTTGGATACCTGCATGGAGGCTGGTTTGTATGCGTGTGTGATTTGCATGAGGGTGATGGTATTTGCATACATGTATGCGTGTTCGTATATGCATTAGAATTGCGTGCGTGCGTCAAAGACCAAAAATTCACGTATCTCTCGCAACCCACTCTGCATCCACCCCGACCGGATGATGCGTAACAGCAGCTACATATCCCTGCACGCCCACACTACTATTTCTCAATGCCCGCTCCGCCTTTAGCTTTGCTTCCACGCATGATTTGGGTGGCGTTCAATATCCCACTCGCACTCGCACCACCCGAACTATCTGCACCAGCGCTACGCGACAAACTAGTAGATGCAACAATAGCACCTCTATTAGTGGTTTCACACCCGCGGACACAAATACGAGGTGAAGTGGCGGGTGTAGCTGTAGGTTTGGAAGCAGATGAGGTTGGCGCATAGCATTCCGTGGAGGATTTCTTTGTGGCCTGTGGGGTTAATCAGTGGGCTGCTTAAGGTATTCGAGGAAGGAATATAGAACGGCGGGGAAGGGAAAGAGGAGGAGGATGGAGGGCGGGAAGTGAGAGGACGGGACGTACATGGTAAACACCTAAACACCTCCGAGCTCGGGAAAGGCGCATGTACGAAAAGACAGATAATCCTGCGAGGTATGTATCAGTATTGTTGCCCTTGTCCATCGCAAACAGAGAGGGAAAACATGGGAGAGACCAAGAGGAACCACAGGAGACAACGAAAGAAAAGACAACACGGAAGAAGAAAAAAAACTCACACCTTCTCATCACTCTCCCCACACATGCCGCTCACAGCACCAGAATGCGTCGCATTCCTGAGCATGCAAGGGACTATAAGAGGAGATGCTAGTCGTGGACCCAGATGAGGTCGCGTGGTTGGAGAATGCTGGCAAGGCTGTTTGTGAATGCATGGTTGGCCTTTTGCCAGTGGAGTGTTCAGTGTTGGTGTTGGAGATGATTGGACGTATTGGATGAAATGGTTGGATGGGGGAGTGATTGACGTACAAGTATTATGATTAGTAGATGCATGGTGGATGATTAGATGTGCCATAGAGATGATCAGATCAAACGTGCTCAGAACCTAGGCTAAAGGGACGCACCTGCTCGTGGTACTCAAAATTAGCGTCAGCACTCGCATGCTCCGTCGCTACGTCCTGCCAGAGGGGTAATGAAAGAGAGACCGGAGAATTGTGTGTGCGTCGGCATTGTGTCAACAGTTAACATGGGGAGGAAAGTTAACGTCTGGAAGAAGGTGCCCCTGCCTGGTAGTAATAAGAAGAGCAATCAAAGGTTGTAAAATCACAGAGAAAATCTGGAAGTGATATCGTGGTCAAGATGAATGAAAATAAAATGAACGTGGAGTGTACAAAAACAAGTAGAGAAAGACACGTTTGGAATAAGAGAAGAGACTGGGGGATGAAAAGAGAAATGAGGATCAAAACATGAGGGCGAGGACAGGTGCAGAGAGGGGACTATGCTGTCTTCCATCCAGAATGGATCAGTTGCCAGTGTAGCTCGTGGAGGGGTTGACTCGGACGTCACAGGGGAAATTGTCGGGCGTAGCTATTTTGACGCGGTCATGACGCGATACTCAGGCTTCTCATATTTGCGCGTCATTTTCAGCGGTTTCCATCATTCGCACTAAATAAATGCCAACCTACTGTTCGCGAACACTGTGTTATCACTATTTTGGCACCTTCGTCACCTAATTGGACTTGTACTATACAGTACCGCGACTCTCAACAGCCACTGATCGTTATGTAACTCACGGTACTCATAGCACGACTCGTTCTTGTCTTTACCTCAGCGTTGTTCCATAACGTCGCTGAGCCTCTTAACTCCATCCTAGCGAATACCTACGATGAGTGTAAGTAATATTCTACATACTTAGTACCCTCTACAGTCCCACTCACGTTCGACGTCTGTTTCCTTCTCCAGTGCTACCATGGCACCCCGAAAGAATGCCAAAGGACTTTCGCCAGTACCTTCAACACCAGCGCGTCGTCCAAGCTCAGCTGCCTCCTCTCCAGAAAAACCACCCGGTCCATTGAGCATCACTATCTCTCCAGAGGAGCGCGAGGTTATCAAGGTCAACAACTACAGCGCGTCTGAGCTCAAAAATGCATGTGATGATGCCCTCAAACGAGTACGTAACTTTGGTATCGTAGCTCTGAACAAATGCTCACATCACTCACCATCATAGTACTTATCGAGACCTGTTTTGTTCAAACAAATACATCTTCACACCGATGTGCGACTGGCTTTGGGATGGGCAGGCGTATTTACAGCAGCGGCTACGGGACTTTATGGGTGGAAAACTGACTTCGAAAAGTCGAAGCCAGGAGTCTGGGTTGGGTTCATACTGTAAGCGTCCACTAAGACATCGCAGTCTGATTTATTGAGAATCTCCCGCATCACAGCTACCTGGTCCTCACCTCCCTTCAGACATTATACTCCTACTTCGTGGAGGGCGATACCATCTTTGTCGGCCGACGGAAAACCTTTTCAAAGAGAGTGAGTCTGAATCGGTTACGCCGTCTGTCACTCCTCTTATTTCTGTTCAGATAATAACAGAACGAATCACGATATCCTCGCGCACACTCCCAGTGCCGTCCTCTAAATTATCTCTCAAGCCGAGCTCCACAAACTCACCATCGTACTCGCTTTCCATAAATTACGTCCAGTCTACATCAGGGGGGAAATCACTGCTTGCAAAGGGCCGAACACACGAAGCCAAAGAGTACTCAGCCTTCTTCGATGAGAAGGGCGTGATGGCGCAGGAGGTATTCGAGCGATGGATCGGGGAGCTGGTAGAGGCAGTGATGGAGGGAAAGGGGGCATGATTTATATGTCTACACAGAGGCCTTTCATTGATATGCTAGAAGGACGCGTTCTCGTGGTCCTTTTACCCAAACTTTTCTCTCTCTTGGTGCGAGAGACAGCTGGCATTATATATCATAGTTCTCCTTCTCTTTTGATAACGACCATGCAGTGAGATGTAGTCAATTTTGAGGTGCGCCTCACCGTGACCGAAATCTCAAGCTCTATGACATTCCTCTGCTTGCTGGCGGTCGAAGTTGAGCATAAATATAATGTTTCCTCGCTGACACGATTTAACGACAGGCGTTCTCAGTCTCAGAGGTCGCTCAGCCATACAAACATGCAACATGTCATTATTCTTTACTTGCTCTTGCAACATGCGAGCAGTTACTAGTTATTATTCGTGCGCCGCTGAGCAGATCTCCGCTCATCTCATTTCAAGCAAAGGCAGCTGGACGATGCTTGCAAGGTGGCAAAAGTGCTCGATTTCGAACGATGGACAGCGGCCGCCGTCTCTCGGATATGACAGACGTACGTATCGTGCTCATCCTAAGTAGAGGTATTCACTGTTTACTCAAAAATAATCTTGGACCTGTTTGCCTGTGACCGGAAAATCGGGCAATTTTTCCCTGGCAATACCCGGACCACCGCGTTGAACAGTTGAACAGTCTCCGCACGGCAGATTTTCGTCGGGCTGACTGAAGTGTTCAAACTTCGAAGCATGCAAGGGTCCGGTATGTCATTCTATGTACCGTACACCACTCATACATAAGTGTAACACGTCAATCACAACATTTAGCATAATAAATGTCGGTAATTTCCCATCGTCTACTTCTGCCAGTTTTGCCAGGGTTAACAGAGAATGTCTCAGAGTGCGTGAGAAAACTGGAAAGTGGGCGAAAGAGAGGCGGGAGTTGAACTAGATCCAGCTGACAAGAGAATAGGATGCCAAGGGACCTGAAATTGTCGGAGGCATCGTCGAGGCAACCGTCGGGTACAAGGTAAGTTACGGGAAGTTCTACAGTGAACAAGGTGAGAGAGTTAAACTGGAAGCACGAAAGATACTCACCATGAAGGTACGAGGGATTTTCATCCGAGTACAGTGTCCGTCAAGGATGGGTATCACTGGATTACAGGAAGTAGCATCATGCACATCGTGTATCTTGACTTGGATGAATACATTCACTCATTTCCAATGTCGACGTTGCTCAAGGAGGTTGAACGTTCAATTTAAAATATTCAACTAACCATGAGTAATGTCCACAGTTGGTCCGATGGTAAGCACAGATCCCAACATTGCGGAAAGACGACATTCCAACAAAGGAGCTTCAAAAGGGAAAAAGTCCAGTCCGGGAGTTAGAGCTTCACAACCCGCGAGGTGCACTCAAGTATGATCGAACATCATCGCATAAGGATACAATCAGTTGCTCTTCATACACAAGGTACAACCCTCACCACATCCACATCAATCACAAAATGTATAACAGCAGCAGGTCCATGCCTACAGATTTCTCAACTCCTGCTCCGCCTTTGCTATACCTCCGCGCGTGAGGCTCGTTCTGCGGGTGGGTCCAGTACCGCTTGATGTCCCAGCCGCACTCGCACTTGCACCACCCAAACCAGCTGCAGCCCCACCAGCTCCATGCGAAGCAACAACGCTCACACCCGTGGCACCCAGCGGACGTAGCCATAGTCACCCTACTCGTACTTTGAAACCTGGATGCAGGTGGATGTGACGTGGTGGGTGTAGCTGTGGGTATGACATTGGCGCCTAGTATTCCGTCGATGATTTATTTGTGGCCTGCGAGTGTGTTTGATTAGTGGGTTCTTGGCTTTTGTTGAGAGGAATGAGGTGGGAAGGACGAAGGTGAAGAGCTGACGGGGGAGGGAGAGGAGAGGGACGTACACGGCAAACATCTAAACACCTCGAAAATGCACGTGCACGAAAAGACTGATGATCCTACGCGGTGTATATCAGTACTCTTGCCTTCGCCGTTGATTCATCACCAAAAAAAAAGTGCATTCATCCATGCATCACAGGACACAAAAACAAATCACAAAAGAAAAGACAAAACAACACTCACACCTCCCTACCACGCTCCCCACCCACGCCAGTGACGCTACTCACAACACTAGAATGCATCGCGGGAGACTAAGAGAAGATGGTAGTCATGGACCAAGACGAGATCGCCTGATTCGAGGACGCTGGTGAGGCGGGTTGCGAATGCTTGGATGGCCTTTTTGTGGGTGGTTTTGAGGTGTGAGGGTTAGGAGAGATGGTTGGATGTACATGTATGACGATTAGATGCAGTGATCAAGTACACGACAAGATGACCAGATCAAAGGTACGAAAACAAAATATAAAACGAATGCACACACCTGCTCATAATACTCATAGTTAGCATCAACGCTCGCATACTCTGTTGCTTGGTCCTGCTAGAGGAGGTAATGGAAGAGAGGTCAGAGAGCTGTGTGCGCGTCAGCATTAGGTCAACAGTGAGCGTTTGAAGTCAATAATTAACGCTTGGAAAAAGGTATAATAACATTTGTTCGAAGAAGGAGCCCCGGCCCGGCAGTAATCAGAAGACAAAACGGGATTGGTGAAGTGGAGAAACTTGAAGACTCGGTTTGAATAAAGAGAATGAGGACAAAAAAATAAGACGAGGACAGGTGCAACAATATTTGTTGACGGGAGGATATAACTGTAGAGGAATTGAGAAGGGGCGAAAGTAGACTATGGATGGACGTAGACTGATCACGAAGGTGTGCCTGAAATGGCAAGCTTACATTCGGGTTCGGCTGTGGTGAGCCGGTGTGATGAGCGAGCTCGACGTCGAGATGGAATACAGTCTGATACGATCTCGTACGGTGGATTGCCAGGCGCGATGACTCACTTCAGCAAAACATCATTACACATCTAAATCATTTTCAAAGTCCGCTTGATTTTGAATTCGTTGGTGTTGTTCCCTATGCTAATGGGTCAACGTGTCCTTTGAAATGTTATTTCACCTTCATCTCAAAGACCAAGCTCGTACGTGTTCGAATTCCGCTGTGTACTCGCATTCGACCTGTCATAGTCTCGCGAACCGTTGCTTTTGTTTCTACAACACCCTCGATTATCCTCCCCCCATGGCCATTCAATCAGACTCGTATTGGCTTTTCTGTACGCGTTTTTTGGGCGGTTTGTATTGCTCGCGCCATGAAATACACTGCATTCTACATTTTGCCTTAGCCTTGCGTCAAATGAGAACTACGTCTCAGTTATAAAAACCGGTCACAACCTACGATGAGAGTAGCATGGTTCACAGGACGCTCTGAGACTCGCATGTCCCCTAGCTAACAACCTTGGCGTGCCACTTTTCGCTATTGACTGACCTTGATATTGCCCACTTCTTTAGCACAGGCTCTCTCGCTAATGCTAATTGGTGATCTTGTAGCCTCAGCGCTTAGTACAATCATACCAGCGTCTATCGTGCCGAACAACGATCAATAACATGGAAATACACGTGCAGCATGACCTGAACCCTGAACCCCTCCCCTCCCCCTCACCTGAACTTCATTCAGTCCCCATATCCCCACTCCGTCTTCTCCTACCACACATTCCATCCACCACCCAGCCCATCCTCGATCCTTGTCGTTTGACTTCATCACACCATCATGCCCGGTAGCTTAGAAGGCCGATATATCAAACTCGAAGGTGTGTTGTTCCATATCACCTTCGTATCCGTTTTCTTGACCTATCTACAGTTATTGGCGGAAAAAATCTTCAAGTCCCCTCCCAGCGCATGCCCGCATGCATCTATGTATTCATCAATATCGACTCGAGCAGACGCTGGAAATCGGCCATCGGAATCTTATCATCCGACCAATCAGTAGCGTGGGGCGATGCTGTAACCCTGTAAAGTTCATGGTGACTTTCAGACACAAACTCGAGGACTGATCTTCTGTTTGTAGATCGCTAGATGCGTCACCTGCATTATCAGCCGAGATCAGGGCATCCTTTGAGCTCGGTCGAACACTAGGCAGTGGAGAAGTCATTGGAAAACTTGAAAAGTCGTGGGATGACATACTCGATCATGGCGATGAGCCTTTCGGTGAGTGATTTGCTCCTCATTCACGCATATCTACTAACATGTCGTAGATATCTCCTTCCCGCCCTTTTGTGGTGTTCACCCTTCCCTCACGCTAAAGGCCACGGTTATACACGCTTTCGACAATCAGGACGGTGTACAGATTGATGTGAGTGATATCAGCACTTGTCCTGTTAGCTTGTGCTGACAGAACACCGACCGTAGTCCATCGTTGAATGCCAGATTTCTCGAGACACAGATGCGGGCCATGCACAATTTGCCGAATACGTGACAAGCGAGACAGTCTCTCACTTGAACGATGCTGGACAGCATTTTCAGCTGGTCCTGGATCAATGTCCAATCGACCATCCCGATCATGCAGCGGCTCTCACCAACCTCGCGTGGGCCCACCTCAAGGCTACGTTCGAAAAGATTTCCAAGACATTGACACTATCACTTCCCTCTTCCGCGAAGCCCTTGCATTGCGTCCGCAGGGCCATCCCGATCATCAATTGTCTCTATACTATCTCACTGAAGCGTTGACCTGGCGCTACAGCAAGGAGAACACCACCGCCTACATCCATGAATCCGTGCAACTGTCCTGCAAGCTACTGCCCCTCTGTCCAGAGGGCACCTACCTCCGTAGCATCGCGGCAGGGGCAAATGGCGTCGATTATGTAATCCGCAAATGCAACAAACTTCCAATCGATGCATCTAATGAAGGCATCCACCTTCGACGAAACGTGCTCGAGCTTTGTCCTCTGGGCAATGAACGCCGTCCCAGAGCCCTTCACGAGCTTTCACAGGCAGTAGAACGACGCTTCCAACATTGTGGTAGCATTGATGATGTAGACGAGTGCATACAATGTCGTCGTGAAGCTGTTTCTCTGTGCCCCGAGAGAGATCCTATTCGCGAGACCTACTTGAATAACCTAGCTTTATCACTCGATTACCGCTTCAATCACCAAGGCAAACCCCATGACCTCAACGAGGCCATCTCGTTGTACGAAGAAGTACTGCGGCTGTGGCCTGTTGGGCACAAATTTCGTGCTGTCGCATTGGACAACTTAGGGGGCGCCCTCTCCAACCGTTTCAAACAACGCGGTGACGTTGATGACCTCAACAGAGCCATCAGCCTCCGTCGCGAGGCACTGACGCTGTCCCCACCTGGGAATCCATATCGTGATACCACGCTTAACAACCTTGCCAACGCGCTCCAAACCAGATATGCCAAATCGGATGCCAGCGAGGACCTCAACGAGGCCATCGACCTGTACCGTGAATCCCTTCAGTTCATGCAGCCTGACTATCCAGAGCGCCACAAAAGATTTCACAATTTGAGCTCGGCGCTCTGCTCTCGTTTCACGCAATCTCGGAAGAATGAAGATGTCGAGGAGGCCATTCGACTCTGCCAAGAGTCGTTGGAGGACTTTGCCTTCACTGCACCCGGATAGATATTTCAGCTACATGCGGCTGAAGGGAGCCTATCTGTCTCGTTTCCAAATGCACCACAACTCTGTTGATTTGTCGCTCGCGGTGGAGAACTTCAGACTGGCATCGAGGCACCCTACTCAGGGCTTTCCAAACCGCATTTTAACAGCCCGGAAGTGGGTCACCGTAGCAGAGCGGCACAGTCATACATCTGCGTTGGAGGCCTACAATACATGTTTTGACCTTCTCGAGGGTCATTTGGCAACGCGATCATCGACAATTTTACGGCGCGAAGCTGCTGCTGCCTTCAGTGATGCCAGATCACTACCTGTGGATGCAGCATCATGTGCCATCCGCCGTGACAATCGGCGACACGCAGTTGAACTCGTGGAGAGGGGTCGTGGCCAACAGTGGTCATTGGCCTCTCGCCTGAGAAGTCCACTGGAGGACCTCGAGTCGACAAATCCCAACCTAGCTCACAAGCTCTCGGAGCTCAGCAGGCGTCTGTCTGAGGCTCAAGGTGTCGTAGCGAGTACAGACCGAGCTGCTGCTGATCGTGCAGAAATACAATACAGGAGACTTACAGAGCAGTGGGGAGCTGCGGTAGCTAAGATCCGTGATCTCGAACGTTTCTCGCGATTCCTGCTCCCACCTTCGTACGAAGATTTGCAAGCGGCAGCGTGTCATGGCCCAGTCATCATCCTCATTGCGAGTTCATACTCGTGCAGCGCCATGATTATCCCGACGTCAGGGGAGCCTCATCACGTTCCCTTACCGTCTATCACTCTCACAGATCTGAACAATCTCAAGGATCGCTTCGCCAGGGCAATACGACAAGCATCCATTATGGGCCTAAAGGAGCCGCGGAATGATCTCATAGTCCTCTTGCGGATAGTATGGGACGAGATCATGCTACCCATCGTTGACATCCTTCGACATGACCTGAAAATAAAGTACCACTCTCGAATCTGGCTATGTCCAACTGCAGCCTTCACTTCCATTCCACTCCATGCAGCTCACCCCTTTCGAACCAAGGAAGATCGCTCTAAGGAGGCATGCCTCGAGGATCTCTACATCTGTTCTTACACGCCGACACTTTCGGCTTTAATCAGATCTAGACAGATGCCGAAGACTCGCGTGTCTCCGTCCTTCGTGGCGATTGGACAAGGTCAGCCGGGTGCAGGGAAAAGCAAGGCACTCTTGGCTGTCGACAGCGAGCTCGAGCTTGTCCGGAAGCTCGTCCCTACGACGGCCAACCGTACCACTATTTCTGGCGACGCAGCCACACGAGCAGGTGCACTCGAAGCTTTGCAGCAGAACACCTGGGTGCACCTCGCTTGCCATGGCAAGCAAGACCCTACGCAGCCTTACAATTCTCATTTTGTCATGAGAGATGAACATCTCATGCTGCTTGATATCATGGAGAAAGATATTCCGCACGCCGAGTTCGCATTCTTATCAGCGTGTCATACCGCTGTCGGCGATGAGGAGACGCCTGATGAGGTCATCCATCTTGCAGCTGGACTACAATTTTCCGGGTTTAAGAGCGTCATTGGCACGCTGTGGGAGGTCGATGACGCTGTTGCGAAACATGTCGTCGAAGCTTTCTACAAGAATATATTCAAGGATTTGGAGGATGGTGGTGTGATGGACTGTACGAAGGCGGCCTGGGCACTCAACCGTGCTACACACGCCGTGAAGACGAAAGTTCCGCTCGAGCAGAGGATGGTTTTCGTTCATATCGGTGTGTAGTTCTACTATGTCGTATTGCTTCCGTCTGGTACAGATTTACAAGTCGTTGATCTTCGCTCCTCTTTCATCTCGATCACTGTAGCACCTGTCAATTGTAGGATTACCTTCCATGTTGTACTGTTGTTTCGCATCCCCCCTCGTGCTATCGTCCACTCTAGAGTCTTTTACAATTCATTCAATGCTCGAATATTAGTAGCAAGGGGAACGTGCGAGAATAGAGTACTGAAAGCGCTAGTGAGTTTGACTCATCGCATGACTGGTTTCAACTTTCCATCTGTATCTTTCTCTCGAGTCTGAATATTGGGAGAAAATCTCCTCGCCAATCAAGGAATACTCCTGGTGGCACGTCATTCAGTCCATGTGTTGGAGTGGGATGAGAGGTCTACGCCGACAAAGTTGATCGTTTACTCGCCTATATCCCTGTCTTCCAAGTCATGAATACCCGTACAGCAGGACCAGAGATCACAGAAGATGTCCGGATGGTTGACAATACCTGTCTGATGCTGTAGATTCGGGACTTGGATGGCTGCCTGCCAGTATCCCCTGACAGTCAGGGTTGCAGGACACGTATAGTACCAGGCGAACGGATGAGTCCACTATGCTCAGTGCTCATCCAAAAAAGCGGGAAATAGCTTAGGTACTGTCTAGGAACGCCTGGTCCCGACCAGATATGATGTAGGCGATGTTGTTCGTGTCAGATGTAAGTTTCGCGAGCGCCGTGAGTGCATCGGGGAAGGAAGCACCATCTACGGCATCTCGACGATCGGCGGGAGTGTGCCCTATCCATCAAATGTCAACGACGAGCACCATATCCCTCTCCCACCACTCACATCGTAATCGAACAAGAACACATACTTCCTGGCATTGTCATATAGCTCCTTGAAACAATATCTGTGGATGTAAGGGGTTTGGCGAGCAATGTCCTGTCTGTTAATCTGCGAGAGCAGCATCTTTCTTGTCAAGGAGTGCAGCCCACATGTGTGAGGTATGAGTCGGTTTGACCTTGTGCAACGCTGCGTGCCTTGAAGCTTCTTCCTGCTCCGATATCACCAACCCGCGGTTCATCGCAGCTGCTACACTAGACTCACAACACATCCGTCAATCACCCAAAGACGTTCGAAATGAACAGATACTAAGCACCTCAAAATTTCAAGGGTTCACCTGGGACGCATCAGCTACTATATGCTAACTGATACCCATAAACCTGCTCGCAACTAGGGGCGAGCGCTTTGTGGGCTCTCACGTGATCACGATCTCCATCGAGGTCGTGTTCATCCCGTCCCTGATGGGAGTGATCACTCCGAGGTGTGGTGTGGAAAGCGATTATACGTCGCAAGGGAAGTAAATTAGATGTGGCGCGGGAAGGGACGATAAGGAAGGGATTAGATGCGGTTAGACATAGTAAAAATTTCACGCACTAGTGGTGTACAGGTACGAAATCCAAGCTCCAATACTCACCATTGGTATGTGCAACAAGTTCCGGAACTTGACGCTCGAGCTTTGAGGGGTCTGTTAAAGGAGGGGACGTCACCTTCGGAGAAGCGTTTATGATCCCAATTTGGGTGTTGCTCCGTCGCGAATTGCAATGGGAATGACTTGACACACCTGAATGAGCACGACTTTGCGCTGCACTCTGGGTAATCATGCAGAAGCTTCTCAAACGCGCGGAGCTTGAGTTTTAACGTCAGTTTGGACGACGTAGACGACGGTTAGTCGAGGCGGAAGAGATAATCAGCACAGCACAGTCACAGCACAAAAAATGACAACACAAGCACGGAACAAAGCAAATCAGTCAAACAACGATACAAACACCGAAAGAAAAAAGAAAAACACCTTTTGCAAAATTGCCTTGACAACATCCAACTTGTTCCTGCCCACAATGGTTTTCTTGTCTGCGTAGAGCACAAGAAGGGCTTCAAGCTTAGTTTGGATGCCTGCGTGGAGGCTGATTTGTGTGCGTGTGTCACTTGCATGAGGGTGATGGCATTTGCATACATGTATGCGTGTTCGTATATGCATCAGAATTGCGTGCGTGCGTCAAAGATCAAAAATTCACGTATCTCTCGCAACCCACTCTGCATCCACCCCGACCGGATGATGCGTAACAGCAGCTACACGTCCCTGCCCATCTACACTACTATTTTTCAATGCCCGCTCCGCCTTTAGCTTTGCCTCCACGCATGATTTGGGTGGTGTTCAATATCCCACTCCCACTCGCACCACCCGAACTACCTGCACCAGCGCTAAGCGACAAACTAGTAGATGCAGCAATAGCACCTCTATTGGTGGTTTCATACCTGCGGACACAAATACGAGGTGAAGTGGCGGGTGTAGCTGTAGGTTTGGAAGTAGATGAGGTTGGCGCATAGCATTCTGTGGAGGATTTCTTTGTGGCCTGTGGGGTTAATTAGTGGGCTGCTTAAGGTGTTCGAGGAAGGAATATAGAACGGTGGGGAAGGGAAAGAGGAGGAGGATGGAGGGCGGGAAGTGAGAGGACGGGACGTACATGGTAAACACCTAAACACCTCCGAGCTCGGGAAAGGCGCGTGTACGAAAAGACAGATGATCCTGCGAGGTATGTATCAGTATTGTTGCCCTCGTCCATCGCAAACAGAGAGGGAAAACATGGAAGAGACCAAGAGGAACCACAGGAGACAACGAAAGAAAAGACAACACGGAAGAAAAAAACACTCACACCTTCTCATCACTCTCCCCACCCATGCCGCTCACAGCACCAGAATGCGTCGCATTCCTGAGCATGCGAGGGACTATAAGAGGAGACGCTAGTCGTGGACCCAGATGAGGTCGCGTGGTTGGAGAATGCTGGCAAGGCTGTTTGTGAATGCTTGGTTGGCCCTTTGCCAGTGGAGTGTTCAGTGTTGGTGTTGGAGATGATTGGACGTATTGGATGAAATGGTTAGATGGGGGAGTGATTGACGTACAAGTATTCTGATTAGTAGATGCATGGAGGATGATTAGATGTGCCATAGAGATGATCAGATCAAACGTGCTCAGAATCTAGGCTAAAGGGACGCACCTGCTCGTGGTACTCAAAATTAGCGTCAGCACTCGCATGCTCCGTCGCTACGTCCTGCCAGAGGGGTAACGAAAGAGAGACCGGAGAATTGTGTGTGCGTCGGCATTGTGTCAACAGTTAACATGGGGAGGAAAGTTAACGTCTGGAAGAAGGTGCCCCTGCCCGGTAGTAATAAGAAGAGCAATCAAAGGTTGTAAAATCACAGAGAAAATCTGGAAGTGATATCGTGGTCAAGATGAATGAAAATAAAATGAACGTGGAGTGTACAAAAACAAGTAGAGAAAGACACGTTTGGAATAAGAGAAGAGACTGGGGGATGAAAAGAGAAATGAGGATCAAAACATGAGGGCGAGGACAGGTGCAGAGAGGGGACTATGCTGTCTTCCATCCAGAATGGATCAGTTGCCAGTGTAGCTCGTGGAGGGGTTGACGCGGACATCACAGGGGAAATTGTCGGGCGTAGCTATTTTGACGCGGTCATGACGCGATACTCAGGCTTCTCATATTTGCGCGTCATTTTCAGTGGTTTCCATCATTCGCACTAAATAAACGCCAACCTACTGTTCGCGAACACTGTGTTATCACTATTTTGGCACCTTCGTCACCTAATTGGACTTGTACCATACAGTACCGCGACTCTCAACAGCCACTGATCGTTATGTAACTCACGGTACTCATAGCACGACTCGTTCTTGTTTTTACCTCAGCGTTGTTCCATAACGTCGCTGAGCCTCTTAACTCCATCCTAGCGAATACCTACGATGAGTGTAAGTAATATTCTACATACTTAGTACCCTCTACAGTCCCACTCACGTTCGACGTCTGTTTCCTTCTCCAGTGCTACCATGGCACCCCGAAAGAATGCCAAAGGACTTTCACCAGTACCTTCAACACCAGCGCGTCGTCCAAGCTCAGCTGCCTCCTCTCCAGAAAAACCACCGGGTCCATTGAGCATCACTATCTCTCCAGAGGAGCGCGAGGTTATCAAGGTCAATAACTACAGCACGTCCGAGCTCAAAAATGCATGTGATGATGCCCTCAAACGAGTGCGTAACTTTGGTGTCGTAGCTCTGAACAAATGCTCACATCACTCACCATCACAGTACTTATCGAGACCCGTTTTGTTCAAACAAATACATCTTCACACCGATGTGCGACTGGCTTTGGGATGGGCAGGCGTATTTACAGCAGCGGCTACGGGACTTTATGGGTGGAAAACTGACTTCGAAAAGTCGAAGCCAGGAGTCTGGGTTGGGTTCATACTGTAAGCGTCCACTAAGACATCGCAGTCTGATTTATTGAGAATCTCCCGCATCACAGCTACCTGGTCCTCACCTCCCTTCAGACATTATACTCCTACTTCGTGGAGGGCGACACCATCTTTGTCGGCCGACGGAAAACCTTTTCAAAGAGAGTGAGTCTGAATCGGTTACGCCATCTTTCACTCCTCTTATTTCTCTTCAGATAATAACAGAACGAATCACGATATCCTCGCGCACACTCCCAGTGCCGTCCTCTAAATTATCTCTCAAGCCGAGCTCCACAAATTCACCATCGTACTCACTTTCCATAAATTACGTCCAGTCTACATCAGGGGGGAAATCACTGCTTGCAAAGGGCCGAACACACGAAGCCAAAGAGTACTCAGCCTTCTTCGATGACAAGGGCGTGATGGCGCAAGAGGTATTCGAGCGATGGATCGGGGAGCTGGTAGAGGCAGTGATGGAGGGAAAGGGGGCATGATTTGTATGTCTAAGCAGAGGTCTTTCATTGATATGCTAGAAGGACGCGTTCTCGTGGTCCTTTTACCCAAACTTCTTTCTCTTGGTGCGAGAGACAGCTGGCATTATATATCATAGTTCTCCTTCTCTTTTGATAATGACCATGCAGTGAGATGTAGTCAATTTTGAGGTGCGCCCCACCGTGACCGGAATCTCAAGCTCTATGACATTCCTTTAAATCCTTGCTGGCGGTCGATGTTGAGAATAATTATAATGTTCTCTACCCGCTCACTAGCAAGACCGTGACACGATTTAACGACAAGCGTTCTCAATCTCAGTGATCGCTCAGCTATACAAACCCGCAACATGTCATTATTCTCTACTTGCTCTTGCAACATGCGAGCGGTATCATTCGTGCGCCACTGTGAGTAGATCTCCGCTCATCTCATTTCACAGCTGGACGATGCTTGCAAGGTGGCAAAGTGCTCGATTCCGAACGATGGGCAGCCGCCATCTCTCGGATATGACAGACGTACGTATCGTGCTCATCCTAAGTAGAGGTATCCTTAAAAATGATCTTGAATCTGCTTGCCTGTGACCGGAAAAGCAGCCAATTTTCTTTGGCAATACCTGAACGTTAACCGCCCTGATCAATCGATCAATCTCCGCACGGCAGATTTTTGCTGGGCTGACCGAAGTGTTCAACCTTCGAGGCATGCAAATGTCCGGTATGTCATTCTATGTACCATACACCACTCATACATAAGTGTAACGCGTCAATCACAACATTTAGCGTAACAAATGTCGGTAATTTCCCATCGTCTGCTTCTGCCAGTTTTGCCACGGTTAACAGAGAATGACGCTGATGTCTCAGAGTGCGTTAGAAAACTGGAAAGTGGGCGAAAGAGAGGCGGGAGTTGAACTAGGTCCGGCTGGTAAGAGAATGGGATGCCAAGGGACGTGAATTTGTCGGAGGCATCGTCGAGGCGACCGTCGGGTACGAGGTATGTTACAGGAAGTTCTACAGTGAACAAGGTGAGAGTTAAACTGGAAGCATGAAAGATACTTACCGTGAAGGTGCAGGGAATTTTCATCCGAGTACAGTGGCTATCAAGGATGGGTGTTGTGACAGCATGAATCACTGGAAGTGGCATCGTGCACATCGTGCATCTCGACCTGGATGAATACATTTACTTAGTTCCAATGCCGGCGTTGCTCAAGGAGGTTGAATGTTCAATTTAAAAGATTCGACTAACCATGAGCAATGTCCACAACTGGTCCGATGGCAGGTACAGATCCCAACATTGCGGAAAGACGACATTCCAACAAAGGAGCTTCAAAAGGGAAAAAACCCAGTCCGAGAGTTAGAGCTTCACATCCCGCGAAGTGAACTCAAGTATGATCGAACATCATCACACAAGGATACAATCAGTTGCTCTTCATACGCAAGGCACGACCCTCACCGCATCCACCCCAACCGGAAAACGCATAACAGCAGCAGGTCCATGGACGTCTATGCCTAGAGATTTCCCAACTCCCACTCCGTCTTTGCTGTACCTCCGCGCGTGAGGCTCGTTCTGCGGGTGGGTCCAGTGCCGCTTGATGTCTCAGTCACACTTGCACTTGCACCACCCGAACCAGCCGCAGCCCCATCAGCTCCATGCGAAGCAACAACGCTCACACCCCGTGGCACCTAGCAGAAGTAGCCATGGTTACCCTATTCGTACTTTCACACCCGAACGCAGGTGGACGTGAAGTGGCGGGTGTAGCTGTAGGTTTGGAAACAGATGAGATTGGCGCTTAGTATTCCGTTGATGATTTATTTGTGGTCTACAGGTTGGTTTGATTAGTGGATTCTTGGTTTTTGGTTTGAGGAAAGAGGGGGTGGGGTGGAATGAGAAGGACGAAGGATGGAAGGTGAAGAGGTAACGGGGAAGGGAGAGGAGAGGGACGTACACGGAAAACATCTAAACACCTCAGAAATGCGCGTGCACGAAGAGACTGATGATCCAGCGCGGTGTATATCAGTACTCTTGCCTTTGTCGTTGATTCATCACCAAAAAAAGTGCATTTATCCATGCATCACGGAACACAAAAATGGCAATTCGCAACAGAAAAGACAAAACACTTACACCTCCCTACCACTTTCCCACCCACGCCAGTGACGCTACTCACAACACTAGAATGCATCGCGGGAGACTAAGAGAAGATGGTAGTCATGGACTAAGACGAGATCGCCTGATTCGAGGACGCTGGTGAGGCGGGTTGCGAATGCTTGGATGGCCTTTTTGTGGGTGGTTTTGAGGTGTGAGGGTTAGGAGAGATGGTTGGGTGTACATGTATGACAATTAGATGCAGTGATTAAATACACGACAAGATGATCAGACCAAACGTGCGAAGACAAAACATAAAACGAATGCACACACCTGCTCATAATACTCATAATTAGCATCAGCGCTCGCATGCTCTGTTGCTAGGTCCTGCCAGAGGAGGTAATGGAAGAGAGGCCAGAGAGCCGTGTGCGCGTCAGCATTAGGTCAACAGCGAGCGTTTGAAGTCAATAACTAACACCCGGAAAAAGGTATAATAACATTTGTTCGAAGAAGGAGCCCCGGCCCGGCAGTAGTAAGAAGATAAAACGGGATTGGTGAAAAGGAAAATCAGGGATTATACAAGAAGTGGAGAAACTTGAAGACGCAATTTGAATAAAGAGAATGAGGGCAAAAAAAAATAAGACGAGGACAGGTGCAGCAATATTTGTTGACGGGAGGATATAAAGGGGCGAAAGTAGACGACGTAGATTGATCACGAAGAGGTGTGCCTGATATGGCAAGCTTAGCATTCGGGTTCAGCTGTGGTGATGAGCGGATACGATCTCATATGGTGAGTCCTAGTCAGGGGATTCCCAGGCGCGATGACTAGTAATCCAGTACCGTCACTTCAGGAATCAGTGCAAAAGATCATTACACATCTAAATGACTTTCAAAGTCCGCTTGATGTTTGAATCCGTTGGTGTTGTTCCCTATGCTAATGGGTCAACGTGTCCTTTGAAATGTTATTTCACCTTCGTCTCAAAGACCAAGCTCGTACGTGTTCCGCTGTGTACTCGCATTCGACCTATCATAGTCTCGCGAACCGTTGCTTTTGTTTCTACAACACCCTCGATTATCCTCCCCCCATAGCCATTCAATCAGACTCGTATTGGCTGTTCTGTACGCGTTTTTTGGGCGGTTTGTATTGCTCGCGCCATGAAATACACTACATTATACTACATTTTGCCTTAGCCTTGGGTCAAATGAGAACCACGTCTCAGTTATAAAAACCGGGCACAACCTACGATGAGAGTAGCATGGTTCGCAGGACGCTCTGAGACTCGCATGTCCCCTACAACCTTGGCGTGCCACTTTTCGCTATTGACTGACCTTGATGTTGCCCACTTCTTTAGCACAGGCTCTCCCGCTAATGCTTGTAGCCTCAGCGCTTAGTACAATCATACCAGCGTCTATCGTGCCGAACAACGATCAATAACATGGAAATACACGTGCAGCATGACCTGAACCCTCAACCCATCTTCTCCCCCTCACCTGAACTTCATTCAGTCCACATATCCCCACCCAGTCTTCTCCTACCACACATTCCATCCACCACCCAGCCCATCCTCGATCCTTGTCGTTTTACTTCATCACACCATCATGCCCGGTAGCTTAGAAGGCCGATATATCAAACTCGAAGGTTTGTCGCTCCATATAACTTTCGTATCAGTGTTCCTGATCTATCTACAGTCATTTGCGGAAAAAATCTTCGAGTCCCCTCCTGGCGTATGCCCGCATGCATCTATGTATCCATCAATATCGACTCGAGCAGGCGCTGGAAATCAGCTATTGGAATCTTATCATCCGACCAATCAGTAGTGTGGGGCGACGCTGTAACCCTGTAAAGTTCATGGTGACTTTCAGACACAAACTCGAGGACTGATCTTCTGTTTGTAGATCGTTAGATGCGTCACCTGCATTAGCAGTCGAGATCAGGGTATCCTTTGAGCTCGGTCGAATTCTAGGCAGTGGAGAAGTCATTGGAAAACTGGAAAAGTCGTGGGATGACATACTCGATCATGGCGATGAGCCTTTCGGTGAGTGATTTGCTCCTCATTCACGCATATCTACTAACATGTCGTAGATATCTCCTTCCCACCCGTTCGTGGTGTTCACCCTTCCCTCACGCTAAAGGCCACAGTTATACATGCTCTCGATAACCGGGACGGCGCACAGATTGATGTGAGTGATATCAGCATTTGTACTGTTAGCTCGTACTGACAGAACACCGACTGTAGTCCATCGTCGAATATCAGATTTCTCGAGAGACAGATGCGGGCCACGCACAATTTGCCGAATACGTGACAAGCAAGACAGTCTCTCACTTGAACGATGCTGTACAGCATTTTCAGCTGGTCCTGGACCAATGTCCAATCGACCATCCCGATCATGCAGCGGCTCTCACCAACCTCGCGTGGGCCCACCTCGAAGGCTACGTTCGAAAGGATTTCCAAGACATTGACACAATCACTTCCCTCTTCCGCAAAGCCCTTGCATTGCGTCCGCAGGGCCATCCAGATCATCAATCCTCTCTCTATCACCTCCTTAAAGTATTGATCTGGCGCTACAGCAAGGAGAACACCACCGCCTACATCCACGAATCCGCGCAACTGTCCTGCAAGCTACTGCCCCTCTGTCCAGAGGGCACCTACCTCTGTAGCATCGCGGCAGGGGCAAATGGCGTCTCGGATTATGTGATCCGCGAATGCAACAAACTTCCAATCGATGCATCTAATGAAGGCATCCACCTTCGACGAAACGTGCTCGAGCTTTGTCCTCTGGGCAATGAACACCGTCCCAGAGCCCTTCACGAGCTTGCACAGGCAGTAGAACGACGCTTCCAACATTGTGGTAGCATTGATGATGTAGACGAGTGCATACAATGTCGTCGTGAAGCTGTTTCTCTGTGCCCCGAGAGAGATCCTATTCGCGAGACCTACTTGAATTACCTAGCTTTATCACTCGATTACCGCTTCGATCACCAAGGCAAACCCCATGACCTCAACGAGGCCATCTCGTTGTACGAAGAAGTACTGCGCCTGTGGCCTGTTGGGCACAAATTTCGTGCTTCCGTATTGAACAACCTAGGGGGCGCCCTCTACAACCGTTTCAACCAACGCGGTGACGTTGATGACCTCAACAGAGCCATCAGCCTCCGTCGTGAGGCACTGACGCTGTGCCCGCCTGGGAATCCATATCGTGATACCACGCTTAACAACCTTGCCAGCACGCTCCAAACCAGATATGCCAATTCGGATGCCAGCGAGGACCTCAACGAGGCCATCGACCTGTTCCGTGAATCCCTTCAGTTCCTGCGGCCTGACGATCCAGAGCGCCACACAAATTTTCAGAATTTGAGCTCGGCGCTCTGCTCTCGTTTCACGCAATCTCGGAAGAATGAAGATGTCGAGGAGGCCATTCGACTCTGCCAAGAGTCGTTGGAGGCTTTGCCTTCACTGCACCCGGATAGATATTTCAGCTACATGCGGCTGAAGGGAGCCTATCTGTCTCGTTTCCAAATGCACCACAACTCTGTTGATTTGTCGCTCGCGGTGGAGAACTTCAGACTGGCATCGAGGCACCCTACTCAGGGCTTTCCAAACCGCATTTTAACAGCCCGGAAGTGGGTCACCGTAGCAGAGCGGCACAGTCATACATCTGCGTTGGAGGCCTACAATACATGTTTTGACCTTCTCGAGGGTCATTTGGCAACGCGATCATCGACAATTTTACGGCGCGAAGCTGCTGCTGCCTTCAGTGATGCCAGATCACTACCTGTGGATGCAGCATCATGTGCCATCTGCCGTGACAATCGGCGACACGCAGTTGAACTCGTGGAGAGGGGTCGTGGCCAACAGTGGTCATTGGCCTCTCGCCTGAGAAGTCCACTGGAGGACCTCGAGTCAACAAATCCCAACCTAGCTCACAAGCTCTCGGAGCTCAGCAGGCGTCTGTCTGAGGCTCAAGGTGTCGTAGCGAGTACAGACCGAGCTGCTGCTGATCGTGCAGAAATACAATACAGGAGACTTACAGAGCAGTGGGGAGCTGCGGTAGCTAAGATCCGTGATCTCGAACGTTTCTCGCGATTCCTGCTCCCACCTTCGTACGAAGATTTGCAAGCGGCAGCGTGTCATGGCCCAGTCATCATCCTCATTGCGAGTTCATACTCGTGCAGCGCCATGATTATCCCGACGTCAGGGGAGCCTCATCACGTTCCCTTACCGTCTATCACTCTCACAGATCTGAACAATCTCAAGGATCGCTTCGCCAGGGCAATACGACAAGCATCCATTATGGGCCTAAAGGAGCCGCGGAATGATCTCATAGTCCTCTTGCGGATAGTATGGGACGAGATCATGCTACCCATCGTTGACATCCTTCGACATGACCTGAAAATAAAGTACCACTCTCGAATCTGGCTATGTCCAACTGCAGCCTTCACTTCCATTCCACTCCATGCAGCTCACCCCTTTCGAACCAAGGAAGATCGCTCTAAGGAGGCATGCCTCGAGGATCTCTACATCTGTTCTTACACGCCGACACTTTCGGCTTTAATCAGATCTAGACAGATGCCGAAGACTCGCGTGTCTCCGTCCTTCGTGGCGATTGGACAAGGTCAGCCGGGTGCAGGGAAAAGCAAGGCACTCTTGGCTGTCGACAGCGAGCTCGAGCTTGTCCGGAAGCTCGTCCCTACGACGGCCAACCGTACCACTATTTCTGGCGACGCAGCCACACGAGCAGGCGCACTCGAAGCTTTGCAGCAGAACACCTGGGTGCACCTCGCTTGCCATGGCAAGCAAGACCCTACGCAGCCTTACAATTCTCATTTCGTCATGAGAGATGAACATCTCACGCTGCTTGATATCATGGAGAAAGATATTCCGCACGCCGAGTTCGCATTCTTATCAGCGTGTCATACCGCTGTCGGCGATGAGGAGACGCCTGATGAGGTCATCCATGTTGCAGCTGGACTACAATTTTCCGGGTTTAAGAGCGTCATTGGCACGCTGTGGGAGGTCGATGACGCTGTTGCGAAACACGTCGTCGAAGCTTTCTACAAGAATATATTCAAGGATTTGGAGGATGGTGGTGTGATGGACTGTACGAAGGCGGCCTGGGCACTCAACCGTGCTACACACGCCGTGAAGACGAAAGTTCCGCTCGAGCAGAGGATGGTTTTCATTCATATCGGTGTGTAGTTCTACTATGTCGTATTGCTTCCGTCTGGTACAGATTTACAAGTCGTTGATCTTCGCTCCTCTTTCATCTCGATCACTGTAGCACCTGTCAATTGTAGGATTACCTTCCATGTTGTACTGTTGTTTCGCATCCCCCCTTGTGCTATCGTCCACTCTAGAGTCTTTTACAATTCATTCAATGCTCGAATATTAGTAGCAGGGGGAATGTGCGAGAATAGAGTACTGAAAGCGCTAGTGAGTTTGACTCATCACATGACTGGTTTCAACTTTCCATCTGTATCTTTCTCTCGAGTCTGAATATTGGGAGAAAATCTCCTCGCCAATCAAGGAATACTCCTGGTGGCACGTCATTCAGTACATGTGTTGGAGTGGGATGAGAGGTCTACGCCGACAAAGTTGATCGTTTACCCGTCTATATCCCTGTCTTCCGAGTCACGAATACCCGTACAGCAGGACCAGAGATCACAGAAGATCCTGAATAAAGGAGATGTCCGGATGGTTGACAATACTGTCTCATGCTGTAGATTCGGGACTTGGATGGCTGCCTGCCAGTATCCCCCGACAGTCAGGGTTGTAGGACACGTATAGTACCAGGCGAACGGATGAGTCCACTATGCTCAGTGCTCATCCAAAAAAGCGGGAAATGGCTTAGGTACTGTCTAGGAACGCCTGGTCCCGACCAGATATGGTGTAGACGATGTTGTTCGTGTCAGATGTAAGTTTTGCGAGCGCTGTGAGTGCATCGGGGATGGAAGCACCATCGACGGCATCTCGACGATCGGTGGGAGCGTGCCCTATTCATCAAATGTCAACGACGAGCACCATATCCCTCACCCACCACTCACATCGTAATCGAACAAGAACACACACTTCCCGACGTTGTCATATAGCTCCTTAAATCTCAATCTATGGATGTAAGGGATTTGGCGAGCAGTGTTCTGTCTGTTAATCTGCGAGAGCAGCATCTTTCTTATCAAGGAGTGCAGCCCACATGTGTGAGGTATGAGTCGTTTTGACCTTGTGCAACGCTGCGTGCCTTGAAGCTTCTTCCTGCTCCGATATCACCAACCCGCGGTTCATCGCAGCTGCTACACCAGACTCACAACACATCCGTCAATCACCCAAAGACGATCGAAATGAACAGATACTAAGCACCTCAACATTTCAAGGGTTCACCTGCGACGCATCAGCTATATGCTAACTGATACCCATAAACCTGCTCGCAACTAGGGGCGAGCGCTTCGTGGGCTCTTGCGCGATCACGATCTCCATCGAGGTCGTGTTCATCCTGTCCCTGATGGGAGTGATCACTCCGAGGTGTAGTGTGGAAAGGGATTATACGTCGCAAGGGAAGTTAATTAGATGTGGCACGGGAAGGGACGATATGCAATATAGGATGGGATTAGATGCGGTTAGACACATAAAAATTTCACGCACTAGTGGTGTACAGGTACGAAATCCAAACTCCAATATTCCCCATTGGTACGTGCAACAAGTTCCAGAACTTGACACTCAAGCTTTGGGGGTTCTGTTAAAGGAGGGGACGTCACCTTTGAAGAAGTGTTTATTGATCTTTTTGATCACAATTTGGGCGTTGCTCCGTCGCGAATTGCAATGGGAATAACTTGACATACCTGAATGAGCACGACTTTGCGCTTCTCAAATGCGCGGAGCTTGGGTTTTAACGTCAGTTTGAACGACGTAGACGACGATTAGTTGAGGTGGAAGAGACAATCAGCACAGCACAGTCACAGCACACAAAACATGACAACACAGGCACGGAACAAAGTAAATCAGTCAAACAATGATACAAACACGGAAGAAAAAAGAAAAACACCTCTTGCAAAACTGCCTTGACAACATCAAACTTGTTCCTGCCCACAATGGTTTTCTTGTCTGCGTAGAGCGCAGGAAGGGCTTCGAGTTTAGGTTGGATACCTGCGCGGAGGCTGGTTTGTGTGCGTGAGTGATTTGCATGAGGGTGATGGCCTTTGCATACATGTATGCGTGTTCGTATATGCATTAGAATTGTGTGCGTGAGTCAAAGACCAAAAAGTCACGTATCTCTCGCAACCCACTCTGCATCCACCCCGACCGGGTGATGCGTACAGCAGCTACATGTTCCTGCACCCCCACACTACTATTTCTCAATGCCCACTCTGCCTTTAGCTTTGCTTCCACGTATGATTTGGGTGGTGTTCAATATCCCGCTCGCACTCGCACCACCCAAACTACCTGCACCAGCGCTAAGCGACAAACTAGTAGATGCAGCAATAGCACCTCTATTATTGGTTTCATACCCGCGGACACAAATACGAGGTGAAGTGGCGGGTGTAGCTGTATGTTTGGAAGCAGATGAGGTTGGTGCATAGCATTCCGTGGAGGATTTCTTTGTGGCCTGTGGGGTTAATTAGTGGGCTGCTTAAGGTGTTCGAGGAAGGAATATAGAACAGCGTGGAAGGGAAGGAGGAGGAGG
This sequence comes from Suillus lakei, assembly GCA_016628065.1. Taxonomy (NCBI): domain Eukaryota; kingdom Fungi; phylum Basidiomycota; class Agaricomycetes; order Boletales; family Suillaceae; genus Suillus; species Suillus lakei. The sequence goes on along the minus strand of JABBWA010000201.1, from coordinate 37,552 downwards.
AGGATGGAGGACGGGACGTACATGGTAAACACCTAAACGCCTCCGAGCTCGGGAAAGGCGTGTGCACGAAAAGACAGATGATCCTACGATGTATGTATCAGTATTGTTGCCCTCGTCCATCGCAAACAGAGGGGGAAAACATGGGAGAGACAAAGAAGAACCACAGGAGACAACGAAAGAAAAGACAACACGGAAGAAAAAAACACTCACACCTTCTCATCACTCTCCCCACCCATGCTGCTCAAAGCACCAGAATGCGTCGCATTCCTGAGCATGCGAGGGACTATAAGAGGAGATGCTAATCGTGGACCCAGATGAGGTCGCGTGGTTGGAGAATGTTGGCAAGGCTGTTTGTGAATGCTTGGTTGGCCTTTTGCCAGTGGAGTGTTTAGTGTTGGGGTTGGAGATGGTTGGACGTATTGGATGAAATGGTTGGATGGGGGAGTGATTGATGTACAAGTATTATGATTAGTAGATGCACGGTGGATGATTAGATGTGCCATAGAGATGATCAGATCAAACGTGCTCAGAATCTAAACTAAAAGAACGCACCTGCTCCTAATACTCAAAATTAGCGTCAGCACTCGCATGCTCCATCGCTACGTCCTGCCAGAGGGGTAACGAAAGAGAGACCGGAGGATTGTGTGTGCGTCGGCATTGTGTCAACAGTTAACATGGGGAGGAGAGTTAACGTCTGAAAGAAGGTGCCCCTGCCTGGTAGTAATAAGAAGAGAAATCAAAGGTTGTGAAGTCAAGGAGAAAATCAGGAAGCAATATTGTGGTCAAGATGAGTGACAATAAAAACGAACTTGTAGTGTACAAAAACAAGTAGAGAAAGACACGTTTGGAATAAGAGAAGAGGCTGGGGGGATGAAAAGAGAAATGAGGATCAAAACATGAGGGCGAGGACAGGTGCAGAGAGGGGACTATGCTGTCTTCCATCCAGAATGGATCAGTTGCCAGTGTAGCTCGTGGAGGGGTTGACGCGGACATCACAGGGGAAATTGTCGGGCGTAGCTATTTTGACGCGGTCATGACGCGATACTCAGGCTTCTCATATTTGCGCGTCATTTTCAGCGGTTTCCATCATTCGCACCCAACCTACTGTTCGCGAACACTTTGGCACCTTCGTCACCTAATTGGACTTGTACTATACAGTACCGCGACTCTCAACAGCCACTGATCGTTATGTAACTCACGGTACTCATAGCACGACTCGTTCTTGTCTTTCCCTCAGCGTTGTTCCATAACGTCGCTGAGCCTCTTAACTCCATCCTAGCGAATACCTACGATGAGTGTAAGTAATATTCTACATACTAGTGCTTTACACGGTCCCGTTCACGTTCGACGCTCTGTTCCTTCTCCAGTACTACCATGGCACCCCGAAAGAATGCCAAAGGACTTTCGCCAGCGCCATCAACACCAGCGTGTCGTCCAAGCTCAGCTGCCTCTCCAGAAAAACCACCCGGTCCATTGAGCATCACTATCTCTCCAGAGGAGCGCGAGGTTATCAAGGTCAATAACTACAGCGCGTCCGAGCTCAAAAATGCATGCGATAATGCCTCAAACGAGTGCGTAACTTTGGTATCGTAGCTCTAAACAAATGCTCACATCACTCACCATCACAGTACTTATCGAGACCCGTTTTGTTCAGACAAATACATCTTCACACTGATGTGCGACTGGCTTTGGGATGGGCAGGCGTATTTACAGCAGCAGCTACGGGACTTTATGGGTGGAAAACTGACTTCGAAAAGTCGAAGCCAGGAGTCTGGGTTGGGTTCATACTGTAAGCGTCCACTAAGACATCGCAGTCTGATTTGTAAGGCTGACTTGAGTTCGACGGGGAACTGTGATCAGAACGTCGCGGGTAATAGGCGTGCTATAGACAACACGAAGATAGGTTGGCTTGGAGCGGGGAATCAACGTATTAGATTCTGCTAATTAGTGTAGGTAGACATGGTGGTATTTATACGTTTTTGCGAACCATTTTACTATACCAGAATCGGTGTAAGTGGCATGCGGTGCTCTTGAAAATGTTCGGTGCAGGACGGTGATGGTGTGTTCGGAGTAGTGTTGCTGGTGAACTGAACTCAGTTCGAACTGACTTCACTTCACTTCGAAAATGAGGCAGTTCGTCACAACCCGGTTCATTACACTTCGACCAAACATTTTCGTAAACGAGGCGATGCAACAACCCAATTTGTCTAATCGTGCGCCAAGATGAAGAAGATAGTTTCTTATCTTGAGCGCTATACTGGCGTGGAGCGCCAGCCTCTGGTCGTCATTTCTCATCTACCGACTCGACTATTACTTGATAATATCTGTAAATTCAAACCTATTATGACCGCACATCAGTTTCGGAGGATTTCCCGCCCGCAAGCCAATGCAAGGCTATGCAATACATTTGCTTGCTGCTCATCGAGTCTATGGGAGGCCTGTGGCCATGCCCTTTCGCGACGCTAAGGAGCTGGTATAAGTATTCGAGCTCGCTGTCTGACGGAGAAATCCCTTTTTTTCAACATGAGTTGTCAGCAGTTACACATTCAGCCATCTCCGATTTCAAGTGCTCCCACTCATCCTTCTTTTGCTAGTACTACTCTAGTTTACCCGTAGTATCATCATGCTTTTCTACACCAGGCTTATGGATTGCCAAGCAGCCCTCATACCCCATCACAGGTCACCCATCCATCAAACCTTCTGCCGCCGGCATCAGGAAGTTATGTGCCCTACATGCCTCATCCTATCTACATGCCGCCTCCACCATTCGAGAATATCACGACGACGGTCAATAATACACAAAAATCAGCTGCGGGCACCAGGAAATGAAAGAGTACTGTCGCTGCCAGTGGTACTAAGGCACCAAAAAAGCAAAAAGGCAGGACAGACTATGCTTCACAAGGGATTTTATTGCAAAGGAGGAAGACTATGCCATTTCTGGACCTGTGACACAAAGGGCTATGGAGGAGCTGATACATGCAGGGAAGTTGGATGAACTTCAGGATCTCGTTCGAAACTCGATCGCAGACGAGGACGAAGACGATGATAGTATCTTAGCGTAGATTCAAGCTTGGTGCACATAGCCACTTCATATCTCAAGTACATGCTGTGTATATCACTCGGACACCTGATTGGCTAGTTTCATAGCCGACTTTCTTTGAGTTCAGTTCGTTTGACTTTGAAAAACGAAGTGGGACCAAACTCACACTTCGTTTCAGTTCAGTTCACTTCGCGGCAACACTAGTTCGGAGCACAAGGTAAGGTACGAGAAAGACATAGAAAGGGTATAAGAGAATGTAGCCACGTACTCGGATGCGAAGAGTACAATTCTTCGCATTAATGAGTCACGTGGCTGTGTTCGAACTTGTCATAAGTTTGAACCCCTTGTTTTTAAGTCGGTTCGGTGCCTAAGGACATATGGTCCTTACACCTCCTCCCCGCTTTGAAATATTGACTGTTCTGCGGTCGATCTATAAACAAATTAAACTAAAAGAAAATAGTGTAGGATGAGATGTAGAAACGTAGATTAGGAGTGAGAAAGAAAAAATATAGCGCATCTATAATTGTCCGGTGTCGAGGCCTGAGAGTGCTTGAGGATCGATGTACTGACTGACTTCTATTGATGAGGGACAACGAGGGTGGTATGGAATGAGACGGAATGCAGCAAATTTGAGCTTTGAGATACTGCCGTCGAGCTCTGCGAGTCGGTACGATCCTCCTGCTGCGCACAAAACAACAACCATGGGTCCGAAGTAGCGAGGTTTGCACTTTGTGTTTGACGCGGATTCAATCTGTTTGTTGAGGACAAGGATGAGTGATCCAGGAGTGAAATCGTAGTTGTGGATGGTATGCGCAAAGCATTTCTCGAAGTCGCTAATGGAAGCAAGGCGGCTTTTTGTGAGGCAGGTGTGAGCAATAGCGAGGTCTTCATCATGACTTGCGAGTTGACGAGCGTGGGCAGTGATTAGGTTGTGGGTTGAAAGGAGGGTAGTGATATCAGGGAGCATGAACGTGGCATGAACGAAGTCGAAGGGGAGAAGAGGTTCTACACCGTGTGCTAAGTAGTAAGGAGAGAATCCTGTGGACTGGTGAGTTGTAATGCGATCTGCCCAGAAGACGTGGTGTGCGAGAGTTGGCCATTTGGTGATGTCACCGTTGCATGCTTTGACGAGCAAGTTGTGAATGGTGTGATGAGAGCGTTCTACAATGCCGTTGGCTTTTGAATTGTACGCCAAAATACAAATATGTCGAATTTGATACTTCTTGGCTAGCCAGTTGAGCGCGGCGACAAATGGTGTCCCGTTGTCGGTGACTATCTCTTCGACGCCTCCCCACCTACATAGGATCTCTTCGAAGAAGAACGCACCCAAAGTGTGTCCAGTTTCCTTCCTCAGCATGCGGAACTCCGGCCAATTGGATAGCGAGCAGCGGGCCTGTATGATATACGTATATCTGTGCGCTGAGGGCATGTACATAGAATCTGCGAATGTCTTGTGAAATAGAGGTGCTGGAATGGAGATGGTGGGTGGAAGGATTACTTTCTGGACGGATCTGACCTGGCACTGATGGCAAGTTTTGAGGTACCATGTGAGGTCGGTATCAAGCAAAGGCCACCAGAAACGATCTGTGATTGTGCGTCTTGTGGGGTAAAATCCTCGGTGGCTGAGTTCATCATGAGTTTGCACAAGAATGTGAATATGGTCCGAACTGAAGAGGACGAGTTGATGGCGTCCGTTTGGTTCTCTTCACCACAGTTGGCTTCTGCGGATGAAGAATTTGTGGGCGTGTTTTGTTAGGTGAGGGCGATCTTTGATAAGGAGGGTATCTGGGAAGGATAGGTTGCTAAGGAAGGAACGGATGGCGTGAAGTTCAATATCAAGGCATTGGGAGGTCTCAGTGGAGGGGATAGTGATCTGGGGTGTGTCAGTTTGGTTCGCGGCGAGGATGAGTGTGCTGTTGAGACAGAGTGAGTCGTTATCAATTACCCTTGATGTCCATATTCCTGCATCCAAGATGTCCTCTATCCACTCGTCAACTTCCTCCATAGTCTCTTCTTCCTCATCCTGCGAAGTTTTGCGTTGTCGAGAAAGCCCGTCAGGTCCGACGTGCTTGCTGCCTGGGACATGTCGAAGTCTGAAGTTGAAAGTGAGATACCCGCTATCCAGCGGTTGATGGCGGCGTTCGGCTGAACATCTGGATTATTAAGCATTCCCTTAATATATTTTGCATCTACTTCCACTACCAGGTCTTTAACCCCCATGATCCAGACTTTCACAGCCTTCAACGCCCGAAATAATCTGTAAAGTTTGATCTTTGACTGTGAGTATTGTCCTTCTCGGTCGTTCCATGTGATGGAACCGAAATGGGCCAGTCGCCTTCATTTTTCGTCGTCGAGTTGCTGCAAGATCCAGCTGCAAGCTATGTGTGATGAGTCAACCGTGAGTATCACCTCGTTGGAGGAGGTGTAGTTGAGGGGGCGAATAGCAGGGGAATGTATGTATGATAGCAGTTTTCAATGTCTCCATTGTGTGCTGAGCGTCTCATGTCCATTCAAAACTGATGTTGGCGTGTGTGAGGATGGTAAGGGGGCGCACAATAAGTGCGAAATCTTGGATCCAGTTGCGAATGGTGCCGGCAGTACCTAGGAATCCACGAACCTCTGTTCACGTGGTACAGGGGGGCCAGTTCTGGATTTTGGCGACTTTGGAGTGGTCGGGTACGTGACCCTCATAGGTACAAAGCTGTCCTACCACTAGGACTTCGGGAATGCAAAGGAACAACTTTGTGGTGGAAACAGTTGCCCCAGCGTGCTTGAGCCGGTGGAGGACATGGTTGGCATCTGCACAGTGTTCCCATACAAACCTGCAGATGCCCGGGTTCTTGGGGATGCATTCATACGAGCCATTAGGCAGCTCGTATCAGGTGGTTGGACTGAGGATGTTAACATTGTCCTGGAAGTTGGGGGCAACCTCCATTTCGGCCTGCAGGATGAAGGCAACATCGTTCTGGAAAACGGCAGGTGAGTCGGTCCATCCTTGAGGGAGGATGGTGAGTCAATAGGTACCGAGGGGAGCCTGGAAGGTGGTGATGTTGCGGGATTCCTCGGCGAGTGCACAATGGTTGAAGCTGACGAAGAGATCCATCATGGAGTAGATGGAGCGCCCAGCGCATTGCTCTGCGAAGAGCTCAACATAGGGCATCGTGGTGGCGTCTTTCATGGTGATGGAGTTGAGTTGCTGGAGGTCGTGGACGATGCGTACGGCCCCGCTTTTCTTCGCGATGCAGAACCAGCGGGATTGATAGGAGGAGTTAGACGCCTCGTAGACGCCAGAGGCGATCTTGGACTTGATGAGCTTGACGACCTCATCTTTGATGCCTGGAGGTATTGGGGGTTGGCGGTGAGTCCATGGTGTGTGCTCGATGGTGGGGATGACGACCAGAGGGAAGTAGTCATCTCAAAAATGACCCTTCTCCGTTTCGTCCCATGCAAGCATGAGCTCATTGTTCATTAGAACGTGAGCAGCGAGTTTCCGTTCTTCTGGGAGCAGGGACTCGTTCTTGAAGATCCTGAGTTTGTCCATGTGATCCTGTGTGAGGCGAGTGCCGGGTATGAAGGTAGGTGGTTTAGTTGAAAGGGGTGGCAGGGATGTGAGAGGGTCTTCTGGAAAACGGTGGATGATGCGTGTGTGGGCCGGCATTGTCGTGGCTACCGGCCTCACCTTATTTGCGACTTTCTTGTAGGCGAAGGTGCAGCGGATTGGGTCGATGTTGAAGTGCGCTTGGAGAAGGAATTCGGCAAAGGAAGAAAAAATGAGGCGAGATATGGGAGTAGTGGCTGCGGTTTTTAATGAGGGTGGATGATTTGATGATATGATAGATATTGGTCGAGCTTGTTGATGGGGTATGGTAGGTTGGTCCATTGATAGAAGTGGTTTGATGGTATGATAGATATTGGTCGAGCTTGTTGTGTAGGATGTGGTAGGTAGAACAGATGATTTGATGGTATGATAGATATCGGTTGAGCTCGTTGTGTAGGATGTGGTAGGTGGAATGGTTGATTTGATGGTATGATAGATATTGGTCGAGCTCGTTGGTGGAATTTGTGGAGTAGATAGAGCTGTTGCTGGCGAAGAGATTACTGATGCTGTCAAAGCAAGGGAGGGATGAGGCCAAGGACGGGGAGTTGTTCTGACAGTTCGAGTATTGCTGGGGTCCCTTGGATCATGTACTGAAACGTGAACGTCGTCAGTATCTTCAGCTTTCGAAAGACGAACCAGGCGCTGCCAAGGTCGTCCTAAGAGCAGGTGGTAAGGGGCTTCTGGTACGACATAGGCATGAGCCCAGGTCTTGATACCTTCCACGTCAATTTCTAACATCTCTAGACATCCAGCCATCTCCTGCGATCCTCCGTTCGCGGTTTGCATGTGCATATGCACGTCTTGGTTGATGGGTGCATTTGTCTTTTGCCAGATGTCTTCCCGGATGACGACGATTTCAGATCCTTCGTCCAGCAGTGCAAGTTCTGAATGGGCTCCGTTCAGTGTTACACAAATTTCACGTAACGGTGTGGCGTGCTCAATCTGCAAGGGGAGGGTACTGGATGCCGCAATAAGGACTTTTGCTGAAGGTATGGTGGGAGGTGCTGGTACTCGTTGGGTGTGGGAGTGCTCAACCGCTTCCTTCCTCAAGTCTGGGCTGATTGCCAGGAGGTCAGACACCGTTAGATGCGGGATGGGGGTATTGAGGATGGTTTCATAAAGCCATTTTGCTGCGTCGGGGAAGGTTGCTTTAGATTCATACCTAAAGGCTGGTTCCTTCTTGGTTTCGCCAAGGGGAAGGTTCGTGTATTCGGTGGGAGGTTGGATGGAGATGGATCGTGTTGGGGAAATAGGTTCTGAGGTGTTGACGGCCTTTGACTTGGAACGAGTGATGGTACGCACTTCTGCTGACTGCTCATTGTTGACTTCCTCTATTGTTACAATGACAGCATGGTTCTCAGTTACGGGTTCACACTGCAGGAAGTACGATTCTGAGATGAGGGCGGAAGGAGGGATCTCTGCGGACATGGGTGGTGAGGAAAGTTCCCATCGGGGGTTCTCAAGGGTGATTGCGTTCAATCCTGTGGCAGGGGTAGCAGGGTGAGGAGAGGCGTATCACGTGTCAATGACTTGCTTGAAGGTCTCGTCCCCATAACATCGGATACGCGATCGGTCAGGATACGCAAAGTATTGTCCATCGCGGATGATTCGTCCAGCACACAAGTATTCTCCTGCTGTAGAACAGGTGCACATGATGTGCGGTCCTCCGCAGAAGAAGCACTTTGTGTTTGGCGAATAGTTAGAGGTAGGAGGAAGGGGAGGAAGAGGAAGGTATGGCAGGGTATGTGAGTTTGGTGCTGGGGAGGGTGTACTGATGAGTTGGCAGGATTTGGGGGGTGCCCATGCCTGTGTGGCTGCAGGGGCTAGGCAAACGAGCTGGGTGTAGCATCCTGAGTAGGCAATGTCGCCAATGTCAAGGCCGTGCATTTTGCATGCCAGCGCTTCAACTTCATCGATGGTATTTTTGACGGGTGCTGGTGGAGGGGGCGTAAATGCGACTCGCTTGGTTTGTACTTCTCTTCTAACATCCTTTCTGTCTTCTTCTTTGTCATCCGAATCCCAGGGAGCAGGGGCTTTGACCTTTGATGTGTGACCTTCTTGTATTGACCTAATTCGGGTTGCTATAGGCTCGTTCAGGTCAGTGTCAAAAGCATCGTCCGAAAATACGAAACACCCTGCTTTGAGGACCTCTTCGAAGTCCGTGGCTTCCACCCTGGAGTAGTTCGGGTCTTTTAGTTCTAGCCGTCTGTCAATAGCACGTCGTGTGGTGGCTGGGAGTCCCTGCCAGAAATAATGATCTCGTTCACGGGTGGATATCTTGCTGTTGGCAATGAGCCAGTGAGCAACTGGGTGAAACTGTCGGTAATACTGTAATAACTCTGTTTCTGTTGTGATATTGTTGTTGATGTTGGTAATTACGATCCATTTGAGGTCACGAATAGAATACCTTTGACCTTTGGCCGCCCCAGAGTACTGTGCTAGAATGCTTGTTTTAAACACTGTAAAGTCTCTGCTCTCATACCCGGTAAGCGTTACCCAGAATCATTTTGTCTGAATGTCGACATATTGGACAATTGTTTTGCATTTTTCAGCATCCGTAAGTGCGCATGCTGATGCTATGTCTTCGAATAATTCAAAGAACTCCAAGAGTTCGGAGGTTTCACCATTGAATGATGGTGCTTTGCTGGAATTTGCCCCTGGCATGGCATTCATGCCTTTGGAGGCGTTGGACATGGTATTTGCTGGTTGGGAAGGTGCAAGAGGGGGTATGGTGAGTGGAGGGGGGATTATCGGTTGTGGTTTGGCGGATGTGTGGGCAGGAGGTGCAGTTTTACAGGTGATGAATTCGGGTTTTGGGATGGGAGGGATGGTTGATGTGGCAAGAGTCGTTGGGATGATTAAAGTCTCGGGAGGAATTAGGGGGAGTGTAGGTGTTTTGGGATCAAATACGGCCGGTCTGAGGGTGAACGTTGGTTCAACTGGTATTGCTGGAAACAGGGATTTTTTGTGGAAGGACTGGCTAATGGTGTCATCATCCAAAAGAGATGATTCAGTGGGTTCATCCGTCATATCTTGAATAGGCCTGGATCGTTGGTCCAATCTAGGGCGAGTTGGGGTGATAGCAAGGTTATTGATGGATTGTGCTGGAATGTCCGAAGGCGAGGAGGTGGGAACATTATAGGTATTAGCTTGGTTTCGATGTTTTTTGTTTGAAGGATTCTTTGGGGGAGCCAGTGCAGATGGCTTCTCCTGTTGGAGGTGTAACTGCGCGTTGGGGTGATAATATTTAGTAATAGTTTGGGACTAAGATTTTTCAAAGGACCGGATACTAGTAGTGCCGAGTCTAACGGATCAAGAGCGGATCAACAGATCAACGCTCGGGGTGCAAGGGTTTGTTTGAAAACAATTCCCCTCACGGTGGGCTCCAAAATGTGTAAGGCTGACTTGAGTTCAATGGGGAACTGTGACCAGAACATCGCAGGTAATAGGCATGCTATAGACAACACGAAGATAGGTTGGCTTGGAGTGGGGAATCAATGTATTAGATTCTGCTAATTAGTGTAGGTAGACATGGTGGTATTTATATGTTTTTGCGAACCATTTTACTATACTAGAATGAGTGTAAGTAGCATGCGGTGCTCTTGAAAATGTTCGGTGCAGGACGGTGATGGTGTGTTTGGAGCACAAGGTAAGGTATGAGAAAGACATAGAAAGGGTATAAGAGAATGTAGCCACATACTCGGATGCGAAGAGTACAATTCTTCGCATCAATGAGTCACGTGGCTGTGTTTGAACTTGTCATAAGTTCGAACCCCTTGTTTTTAAGTCGGTTCAGTGCCTAAGGACATATGGTCCTTACAGATTTATTGAAAATCTCCCGCATCTCAGCTACCTGGTCCTCACCTCCCTTTAGACATTATACTCCTACTTCGTGGAGGGCGATACCATCTTTGTCGGCCGACGGAAAACCTTTTCAAAGAGAGTGAGCCTGAATCTGTCACACCATCTTTCACTCCTCTTATTTCTCTTCAGATAATAACAGAACAAATCACAATATCCTCGCGCACACTCCCAGTGCTGTCCTCTAAATTATCTCTCAAGCTGAGCTCCACAAACTCACCATCGTACTCGCTTTCCATAAATTACGTCCAGTCTACATCAGGGGGGAAATCACTGCTCACAAAGGGCCGAACACACGAAGCCAAAGAGTACTCAGCCTTCTTCGATGAGAAGGGCATGATGGCGCAAGAGGTATTCAAGTGATGGATTGGGGAGCTGGTAGAGGCAGTGATGGAGGGAAAGGGGGCATGATTTGTATGTCTATGCAGAGGCCTTCCATTGATATGCTAGAAGGACATGTTCTCGTGGTCCTTTACCCAAACTTTTCTCTCTCTTGGTGCGAGAGACAGCTGGCATTATATATCATAGTTCTCCTTCTCTTTTGATAATGACCATGCAGTGAGATGTAGTCAATTTTGAGGTGCGCCTCACCGTAACCGAAATCTTGGGCTCTCTGACATTCCTTTCCTTGCTGGCGGTTGATGTTGAGAATAATTATAATGTTCTCTACCCGCTCACTAGCAAGACCATGACATGATTTAACGACAAGCATCCTCAATCTCAGTGATCACTCAGCCATACAAACACCCAACATGTCATTATTCTCTACTTGCTCTTGCAACATGCAAGCGGTATCATTCATGCGCCACTGTGAGTAGATCTCCACTCAACTCATTTCACAGCTAGATAATGCTTGCAAGGTGGCAAAAGTGCTCGATTTCAAATGATGGGCAGCCACCGTCTCTTGGATATGACAGATGTACGTATTGTGCTCATCTTAAGTAGAGGTATCCACTGTTTACTTAAAAATGATCTTCAATCTGCTTGCCTGTGTCCGGAAAAGCAGCCAATTTTCTTTGGAAATACCTGGACCACCACGTTGATCAATCTCCACACGGCAGATTTTGCTGGGCTGACTGAAGTGTTTAAACTTCGAAGCATGCAAAGGCCCAGTATGTCATTCTATGTACCGTACACCGCTCATACATAAGTGTAACACGTCAATCACAGCAGTTAGCATAACCAATGTCGGTAATTTTCTATCATCTGCTTTTGCCGGTTTTGCCAGGGTTAACAGAGAATGACACTGATGTCTCAGAGTGTGTTAGAAAACTGGAAAGTGGGCGAAAGAGAGGTGAGAGTTGAACTAGGTCCGGCTGATGAAATTATCGGAGGCATCATCGAGGCAACCATAGGGTACAAGGTAAGTTACGGGAAGTTCTACAGTGAACAAGGTGAGAGAGTTAAACTGGAAGCACAAAAGATACTCACCATGAAGGTGCAAGGGATTTTCATCCGAGTACAGTGTCCGTCAAGGATGGGTGTCACTAGATTACTGGAAGTAGCATCATGTACATCATGTGTCTTGACCTGGATGAATACATTTACTCATTTCCAATGCCGACGTTGCTCAAGGAGGTTGAATGTTAAATTTAAAATATTCAACTAACCATGAGTAATGTCCACAGTTGGTCCGATGGTAAGCACAGATCCCAACATTGCGGAAAGACGACATTCCAACAAAGGAGCTTCAAAAGGGAAAAAGTCCAGTCCAGGAGTTAGAGCTTCACAACCCACGAGGTGCACTCAAGTATGATCGGACATCATCGCATAAGGATACAATCAGTTGCTCTTCGCACACAAGGCACAACCCTCACCGCATCCACATCAATCACAAAATGTATAACAGCAGCAGGTCCATGCAGGTCTATGCCCACAGGTTTCTCAACTCCTGCTCCGCCTTTGCTGTACCTCCGTGTGTGAGGCTTATTCTGCGGGTGGGTCCAGTACCGCTTGATGTCCCAGTCGCACTTGCACTTGCACCACCTGAACCAGCCACAGCTCCACCAGCTCCATGCGAAGCAACAACGCTCACACCACATGGCACCCAGCAGATGCAGCCATAGTCACCCTACTCATACTTTGAAACCTGGATGCAGGTGGATGTGAAGTGATGGGTGTAGCTGTAGGTTTGGAAATAGGTGAGATTGGTGCCTAGTACTCCGTCGATGATTTATTTGTGGCCTGTGAGTGTGTTTGATTAGTGGGTTCTTGGTTTTGTTTGAGAGGGAAAGGGGGTAGGATGGAATGAGGTGGGAAGGACGAAGGTGAAGAGCTGACAGGGGAGGGAGAGGAGAGGGACGTACACGGCAAACATCTAAACACCTCGAAAATGCGCATGCACGAAAAGACTGATGATCCAACGCGATGTATATCAGTACTCTTGCCTTTGTCATTGATTCATTACCAAAAAAACAGTGCATTTATCCTTGCATCACGGAACACAAAAATGGCAATTCGCAACAGAAAAGACAAAACACTTACACCTCCCTACCAGCTTACTATGACATCGTTCAGCTGGGTGTGTGCCAGCCTACAAAATAACACCTTGAGCCAAGAATACGTCAGCCATTATTTTGTGGGCCCACACTGCATGGCTGCATGTGAAATTCGGTCTTAAGCTGCTGCATACGGAAAGTAGGGTATAGCATGGGTATACATGCGGGTCGGAAGATCAACACCATACCCATGTGGGTAGGGGTACGGTATTACCATACTAACCCGTGGTATAGTAGCAACTTACCCACGGTGTTGCATGAACCCGCGGGTACACATAAAAGAAATAGCAGTACTAGTACGTAGATCTAATACCTAACACTCTTGTCCTCTTGTTTTCTTTTATTCAAGGACTTCATAATATTAGTAAGGTCCTCGGGTGCGAGCAAATCACAACAGAGCCATGAGCCAAGACAGAGGAATGCATGGGTTGATGACGGAGACAAGCGGTTTCGAATGAAATGTAGAAGGTGCCGGCCTTGTGAAAATACACATTCAACTGCAGTCGAGGTAGCTATAGTGCAAGACATAAGTCGGGATAGCGAGAGCAGTGGTTCATGACCTACTGGGAATAGTGTCATTGGCAGTAGGCTGGTTAACCATGACAATGGAGTGAGTGGGACGATTGAGAAATGTAGAGCCTGCACACCTTACTTTATACTGTTGAATCACCAAATTGTGATCAGTAATAGTAATGTGTCGCCGAGATGGAAGAATATGAACTGGTAGGATATTGTCATATCCCATGCACAAATCAGTGCTTCTATCAACCCTAACCCTATAATCAGTATTCAGTTCCTATCTAATCTGCCCCTATTCCAACTCCTCGAACCTCCAGATTGTCCTGAAGACCGGTATTGCTTCCGCCGGAACCAATGGACACTATACCACTCCCCTTTACCCCTCAATACCTCCATACTCCGCCTCACCCATCTCCGCATATTCGTTTCTATAGAACATCTAATCTCCATCTGCTCCGGTCCCATCTAATCTCCATACTCCACCGGCCATACAGTTCTCTACCCATTGCATGCATCATCTGCCTCTGCAACCCCTATCTGACAATCATTACCATTTCCAGTTCTCTCTTCATTATTTCATACCATTTCACTCAGGCTGTGCCTCCGCTCCCGTTCCTCCTCATTTTAGTCACCTGCCCTTATTCACACAGTTCCGCCCATTTCTAAATATAGGGAACCCCTATCCCTCCAGTTGTTGGCTATGTACATCCCATCTTATTCATCTGATCCGTTCCCCGTTCATATCCGAGTTCATTTTGATTGTTCCACTCCATCTATTAACTATCTTTCCATATGTCACATACATAGCCCTTTCACTTTTCCATGTGCTCCGCTCCTAGCTCCAGCCTCATCCTTACTCATCCTGACATCCTTACTTACAGTATATAAGCCCCCTGTAACACTTAGTAGATCCCCAGTTCGAATATTATTGTACCCTATGGGTCCTATTTTCCTCTATCATCCCCTGGACTGGATCTCCATGTCCGCTCCTACTCTGTAGTTCTTAAAGACTAATCTCTTTAGGACTTTCTCTTCGTTTATCCATAGGGTGACTAACCTCCGTCACACCGCCTATTCTGGACTCCGTATCAGATAGGATTTTTGTTACCCACAGTCATTTCCTCCAGTCGAATACCCTTAGTTACTCCCTCCGAGTTTTCGGACTTATGTCCCGGGAACTACATCTCCGTCTCTACCTTCCGGTAGTCTACCCTCGTTATTCTTCTACTCCGGACTTTGTCTGAGAGTAGCCATACCTCCATTCTCAGTCTATACCTCTGTTCTACTCAAGACCCTACCATTGGTAGTCTCGACTCCAGTTTCTCCTTCACTATCCATACTCCAGATGTCCGCCGGACAAGTCCGCTGTTCGACCCGGACTTGTTCTGGAACACCCCAGACTTCCATTCTAGTCTGTTCCGAAATCAAGGGCACATACTCGGGCAAGGGGCACAGCGCACAAGCTGAAGCCAAGCCCTTCTTGGTCCATCCTGTGCACCATTGGTGTGCATGGTCATAACAGATATTGAAGCAGTGAGAAATATGATAGAAGCAGTGGGTCACTGTTGCAGTCAACGGCCTCCAAAGAATAAGGATTGTAGTGGGTGCCAAATCCTGTCATGTCCAACATGTAGTACCACGGACAACATTTGGAGATAGTGTGGCTACCCGAGAACATACCCGTATACCATGCTGAAAACAAGCCAGGTGAAGTCTCCTGTTGGTAGATATTGAAACGACAAGGCAAGACTCTGACGGAAGTATTTTCAGTCTTACTCCAGACTAGGTGCTGGCTGGACAGTGTTTGCGTGTTTGCTGGCAAGTCACGTGACACGGACAAATTCACAAACTATGCGACGAAGCACCCAGACTGAGATGTTAGTCTTGCAAAATGTCAAGAGAAAACATGAGGATGGAGACAACCTGACCGCTGATGTGTCGAAAAACCGAAACCTCAAGTGTGAGGTAGTTGGGGACAAAGACAAAAAGGGCACGGCACTACCCATCCCAAGCAAAGCTCACAACCCAGTTATGCCTTCGGCCCCGACTCCCCTAATAATGAGTTTGTGCATAAGATATTCAACGACTGTTGATTCATGACAGTGATACTACTTGTAACGTTTAGCGAAAGAGTCCATGGAAGAACGTACAAGTGCAATGTGTGCGCCCGTAGAAGAAGAAGTAATGAAGAGTGGGAGAATTGACTCAATCTTGTGCCAATAGTCTAAGAATGCCCTGGACTTCCATCTACCTTGCATGGTGACGATGTCTGGGGGGATACCTCGCAGCAAAAGTTCTGATGCTCCACCGATCTGGAAGCAGTGGCCTGTGAGTTCAAGTAGCTCCGCCTCTCTCCAGACCTAGTTGCAGTGAGCCAGGAACCACAGTTTCGTCATGGGGGCCCAGCCTCCACTAGTGGATTCATATGCAAAGAATGGGGCAGAAGAAGGAATATTGTGGTTAGCTGAGAGATGATGCTCAAGCGCTGAAATGGGGTTCATGAGGTTGTCGATTTTAGAGGCAATTATGTCTGTGCCCTCACCGTGAGTGGTTTTGGTCCAGGGAATGTGAATGATGATAAATGGGGTCTGGTTTGGTAGGGTACAATGCCAGAGTGGCGCTGTGCATGACACATGTCTGAATGAGTCAAAAGAATTCGCAGAGTCGACGACAAGTTCACCAAGTCTTACATGGGGTGAGGCCCAGACCAAATAACACGACAGTGACTGCACACACCTGCAACAACACCAAAAGGCAACACAGGCCACAGTGAACACAGTGGAGTCGAACACGTTTGACAGATCTAAGCCTCTGAACAAGGCATGCATATGCTCCAAAGTCACTGGTGGCCGACATGGATGTTTGGAAGAGTCTGGTACCAATTTTGCGAGCCCGGCCATATATGACCGCAAGAGAGCGCTCCCAAACCACGGCGCACCATGTAAGTTGTGCCAAAAATGTAACCCAGCCAGCCAATTCTGTGCAATCATAGTAGCGACCTTCCCAGCCCAAGAGGCAATGAACACCGCCAGTAATCGGTCAGATGCAGGCATGCAACTGCCTTCTGCAACATTGCGAGAGTCACAAAATTGGTGAAAATGAAGGAGTCCTGCACCGTAATTCTCGCACGTTTTGGGTTTGATAGACATCAACATCACGTCGAAAAGTTGTAATACATCTGCCATGGGCAGTTCTTCAAGAATTGAGATGTGGAAATTGTCAGAGTGCGGGGCAAACCAGCGATGGAGGTGTTCATGAGCTAAAATGTGTGGATGGTATGAAGATGAGTGCAATGTGTTTCCATTTTTTGGTTTTCTGGGCTTTTTCCCTAAACACATCGCAGTGGGTGGTACCCCTACCTTCGGGGGCATGGCCAAAGCCTCCCTCAATAGAGCCAAAGCAACCATTGCGTCGGTCTGTCATGACACTGATTGCAGAGTGTTATTGGACATAAGGGGCAAGAAATGGAGTAAGCTCCTCCGGAAGCTGGAGGGCAGGCAGACGAAACGAGAGAGACCCCACCTCACTGCGAGAGGGAGTGTCTGCCCTGTTCTGAGCAGATTTGATGAATGTGAGAATGTGCAAAACATTAGAGTCCATGGCGATGGCTTCGACATGACAAATAGAAAGATTGACTTGGAAATTCTGACTTCTGCCTTGTTGGAAGGCCCCAATGACACCTTGGTTGTCCGAGCAGATGAGAACTGAGGTGTTGTGCCAACCCAAGCTGAACAAGGTGCAAACAGCGAGCTCGACCGCAATGGCCTCGAGCCATCCAATATCATGGCCCTCGCCCTGCCAGCCATCTTTCACCTTCCAGGCATCCCACTTGTCCCCGAAGACCAGCCCTATGCCCCATCCAGTAGAGGGGTCCACCCAGAGATCCAGATCTTGTGTTGCCCCCTGCAGCAGCAAGCAGTGAGGAGGTGGACGTGATGAGAGCACGTTGAACCACCACTGTAGGTCGCTCTTAACAGCCGGTGGTGGGCGATGTGACACATGCCTGTTAGGAAATTGAGTGATGAAACTAGATAAGTTTGCCAGGTAGGCCCAGCCATGTGGCACCACGAACATTATGTGTGAGAGTGTGCCATTCAGGCTCATTGCATCTTTACAGGACATATGACCGCCACACATGACAAGGTTGAGGAGCAGCAACAATTTCTTGAGGTACTTCATGCATTTCTCCTCTGGCAACTGTTGGAGTCTGACATCTCCAGCACCAAGTCTGGAGGTATAGGAGCATGTCTGAACAGAAGTCCACCACCTCCACAATGTCCAGCAACAAGTCCACCATCTCCAACTGGCTATAGATGTACTGGACACCAGAGATTAGTGGAGTCTGACATCTCCAGCACCAAGTCTGGAGGTATAGGAGCATGTCTGAACAGAAGTCCACCACCTCCACAATGTCCAGCAACAAGTCCACCATCTCCAACCGGCTATAGATGTACTGGACACCAGAGATTAGTAAGTCCGGACCAGTACAGCCATGGAGATCTGGAAACTGGAGATTAGTAAGTCCAGACCGGCACAGCCACATTGTGGCAATGCCCGGAGCAGAAACTACTCCAGAGTTTTATGAATGTTTTCTTACCAATGTTTTACCAATGTCTTTGTAACATACTTATCAATCAGCTTCGGAAATTAGCTAGTTAGACATATATATACTCTTAGGAAGTAGTTAGACATCTCAGTTCTAATCAATGTAAGTCCGATGTTTTTCCCCTATCATTTCTTACAAGTACTAACAAGTACTATAGTTATTATTCTAGGTACATATTATCACACAAGAGTTCTAATCAATAGACTGAGATTTATTGTTCTAGTATCTCCGGTCATTTGATCTCCTGATCTCTGCCCACTTCTCTGGTTCTCCGCTCCGACCCTAGTAATAGAAACTCCACCTGGACTTCATACTACTGGACTTAGGACCTCCGGACTTTTGGAATTCCAACCCCTGTCTACCTTGTAACTTTAACAGCAACTCCACCGTGCGATCTATCAGGCTCCAGAGGAAGCTGAGGTAAATGAAGATAAATGCGAAATCTTGCCACTTCTTTGGGTGCCATGGAACACCAAGTGGTGCCGATGAGTCATATATGCCCTTCAGAGTGTGTTTGTATAGAAAGGGAGATTGAGTGCCGTTGGGTAGGAGGTCACCTCTGCTGCAAGCAAAATGAAAAAGTGTGTGGTTGTCCACCCACTTCTTTATGGGGCCCAGCTCAAGGTTGTGTAGGCTATCAATGGTGGTGTCTGCGATGTTGCCTTGTACCCCCCCCTGCTGTGGTCAAGCCAAAGGGGAAAACATGATCTATAAAGAGGCTGTCCCTGACGGAAACTACAAGGAACCATTTGTGTGGAGGCCATACCAGCACTGTACAATATGCAGCCTCGATATTGAGAGTTGCAGCTTGTGTCCCCGGGGGGGCTGTAGCCACCTGCATGCGAAGAAGTCAGATACCATTCCTAGCATACTTGAATGCAATGGAACCTGCGACCCCAGGCGACGTGCATCTGAACTGAGAAAGCTGGCCGCCGTTGTGCCATGACAACCAGATCACCATTGTGATCGGTAGAGCCAGGGAAGCCACCATCGTGGTCCCGTGGCAGGAGTGCCATCGCATGTCCCTACACCATCGTGTGCTCGTATGCAGAAGGGAAACCACTCACAATCTCTGCAACTTGGGCCGCTGTACCCCACTCGGTGGGGAAGTCGTCTGCATCTAAGAAGCTGTTCACCGTGTAACCATCCTCATTCTTGTATGACAGATCTCACACAATTCTGAATTTTCCAGGCTCCGACAATTTTTCCACCAAGCCCAGAGGGGATGAGATGAAGTGGCCACCCAAGATGCTGTGAACCTCGGCCTTCGAGAATGGACCTGACATACGCCTGAGTTTAACCTTGTCATTGCAGTACTCAAGAATAATGTCGGGACGCTCGGTCACTGACTTATGATTTTTTGGGGTGTATGTGCATGATAGCAGGGGCATGTCGCCAATGGGGAATCCATGTTGAATATTAAAAGTAAGGTTCTCATATTTTTCTGTCAAGTTGTATCTGGCAAAGAAATTGTTGTAAGCATCTGCATGATAAGGAGTAATGATGTGCTGGTATATGTCATCAGCAAGACTTTGAGGCAATGGCATGGGACTTGCTGCCATACTGGGAGCAGACGTGAAGGATCTCGGGACCGTGTCTCACGGGACACTTCCCAAGGTTGTATGAGATGCAGACGATTTCCTTGGTGGCCTTGAGCACAATTTTCCCTTCGTGGCACATGCTGACAGGAGGAGATCCCTTGATGGTCTGTGTGTGCATACAGCCAGTCAACTTGTGTCCATTCCGACCACAGATGACGCAAAGGAGATGGTCAGTAGAGTTGACTCCTTTGCCCCTGCGAAAGGGCTTCCCATCGCCAGATGAGCCCGCTCCTGTGGGACCGTTGGGTTTCTGAGGTGAGTATGGGTTGTACCATCCCTCCCCATTCCCTGGCCCCCCACGATCATGATCCATGCAAGAGTCGATTTTGACCTCTGTCCAATGCTCCTTGTATGTGACATGGTCCAAGAACACATGATTGTTGAAGAACCTCCTCCGAGTCTTGATGTCGAAGTTCAGAACAGCTTGGAAGTTTGAAGTAAATGTGTCACATGTCATGCAGAACTGGTGGTGCTCAGTGAAACACTGTACTGTGACGTCATCCGCAATAAGGGCAAGGAGTAAGAGAAAATTGCTTGTCACTTCATAGAACACGTCCGCAGTGAGGCTGGCCTTGGGTGGGAAGCCATTGGATGTGTCCATGATGCACAACTTCAGGTCCTCTAGCACATACTACAGTGACATAATTCTGTCTTAGACGGGTCAACTGAGGTACATAATATCCCGTAGTAGATGGGCCAGTGGACCATGGGCCGATGGAATAATATCCTCGTTGAATATGGGTGGGCCGAGGGGGATATTATTCCCGATGGAGATGGGTGGGCCCATGAAGGTAATATGTAGAGTAGAATGAACTAGATGAGTGGGCCGATGGACATGTATATACGATATTGACAGGTGGGCAGAAGGAGATATATCTGATTGACGGGTGGGCTGAGGGGGGTATGATATAGATGGGTGGGCCGAGATAAGATGTGTATCATATGGACAGATGGGCCGAGGAGGGTATCAGATAGATGGGTGGGCCGAGATACGATGAGTATTATATATACGGGTGGGCCAAGATCAGATGAGTATCATATAGATGGGTGGGCCGAGATAAGATGTGTATCATATGGATGGATGGGCCGAGGGGGGTATCAGATAGATGGGTGGGCCGGGATATGATAAGTATTATATATATGGGTGGGTGAAGATCAGATGAGTATCATATAGACGGGTGGGCTGAAAGGGGTATCAGATAGACGGGTGGGCCGAGATAAGATGTGTATCACATAGATGGGTGGGCCAATGTAGGAAACATTCTCACTGCAGCCCTGCAGAGGCCTATTTTACAGAGTACGTCGAAAGCCCAGTTGTCCGGACATCAGTACAGTCACTCCCAGTCATCTCTGACGAAACCCGCTCAAACCCGACGCTTTCCCGCGCTCTCTGAGCCTCGGACCCGCCGGACTACCATTGGAGATGCACCGGACCTGCTCGCATACCTTCGGAAACCCGTCCGTCCTATGTCCTGTCCGTTCCGTCCAACCCCACTGGTGCATAGTAGCTTATTTCCCATGGCTGATGCAGCATACAGCGTTACTACCTGTGTTCTCACACATCCGCAGCGCCTCATGTCAGTTTACATATCTCTGGACCCAATGTTTTCCTATTTTCTATATTCCGGATTTCTACATAGTTAGTTATATAGGACTGATAGTACAACCAAGAACATTACTTTACCGTAGGTGGGACTTCCCATCTACTTGGTCACATACCTGTCATTACCTGTTACCAGGCTGAATATACCTGGTTCTCACCCATTCCGCACCCGCTTCGCACCCGAAACCCTTGCCATTCGTTTTCCCTGACTTTCCCTTGTTTCTGGACATAGTGCGACACTTTCCGAACCCGTTCCCTTGCTATTAACAATAACCCGATGACCCGAAGCTCCGGACCCACTTTCCCGCGCCTCGGACTTGGTAGTATACCTTCGGACCCGATGTTTTGACCTCCGGACTTGGTCTGCATACCTTCGGACTTGTTCCTTTACCTTTCCGTGACCTTAGATACTAACTTTCAGACTTATATCAGTAGCAGACCCCTTTAGGGTCTAACGTTCTTGTCTTGCAAGAGAAGCAGCAGGCATAGCAATCACCCAACATTATATCCGCCTACTGCGGAGTTGTTACCCACACCGAGATCAGATGAGTATCATATAGACTTGATACAGACTACAGATTACCAATGACTGACTACCAACTGCTGAATACAGACTATAGAATACTGACTACTGACGACTACTGAACAACTACTAATGAACACCGAACACCGAACACCAATGACCGAGCATCAAACACCAAGCGTTGAACACCAAACACTGACATGAGCCTGATCACCAGACCGGCAGTGGCTGGGATGGCTTGGGTGAAGTGAATATGTCATACTGGTATCAGTAGAACAATTCCCAGTCAAAGGTTCCTTTGTAGTTTCACCAGGATTGATCTCCCAGCCCCCAGGATGGAAGAAATACCCAATATCCTACTGAGCCTGATCACTGGACTGGGAGTGACTGGGATGGTTCGGGTGAAGTGGATATATCATGCTAGTATTCATAGAACAATTCCGGGTCAAAGGTTCCTTTGTAGTTTCACCAAGATTCATCTCTCAGCCCCTGGTACAGAAGAAATACACAACATCCTACTCAGCCTGA
This sequence comes from Suillus lakei, assembly GCA_016628065.1. NCBI lineage: Eukaryota > Fungi > Basidiomycota > Agaricomycetes > Boletales > Suillaceae > Suillus > Suillus lakei. Next base: position 15,175 of record JABBWA010000201.1, on the reverse strand, counting down.
TCACCGGACCGGAAGTGGCTGGGATGGCTCAGGTGAAGTGAATATATCATACTGGTGTCAGTGGAATTACTCCTGGCAAAAGGTTCCTTTGTAGTTTCACCAAGATTCATCTCCTGGCCCATGGTACAGGGGAAATACACAATATCCTACTGAGCCTGATCACCAGACCGGAAGTGGCTGGGATGGTTCAGGTGAAGTGAATATATTATGCTAGTATCCATCCAACCACTCCTGGTCAAAGGTGCCTTTGTATTGTCACCAAGATTCATCTCCTAGCCTCCGGTGCTCAGTGCTCGGTGTGTGGTGTTTGGTGTTCAGTGTTCAGTGTTTGGTGTTTGGGTTTTGTTTGGTGTTTGGTGTCCAGCAGTTGATAGTGCACCAGACCGGAAGTGGCTGGTATGGCTCAGGTGAAGTGAATATATCATACTGGTATCAGTAGAACAATTTCTGGTCAAATATTCCTTGGTAGTTTTACCAAGATTCATCTCCCAGCCCCCAGTACAGAATAAATACACAATATCCTACTGAGCCAGATCACCGGACTGGAAATGGCTGGGATGACTCGGGTGAAGTGAATATATATGCTAGTATCCATAGAACAACTCCCGGTCAAATATTCCTTTGTATCTTCACTAGGATTCATCTCCTAGCCCCCGGTACAGAAGAAAAACACAATATCCTACTGAGCTTGATCACTGGACCGGAAGTGGCTGGGATGGCTCGGGTGAAGTGAACATATCATACTGGTATCAGTAAAACAATTTCTGGTCAAAGGTTCCTTTGCATTGTCACCAAGATTCATCTCCTGGCCTCCAGTGCTTGGTGTTTGGTGTTCAGTGTTTGGTGTTTGGTGTTCGGGTGTTGGCAGTTGGTGATGCACTGGACCGGAAGTGGCTGGGATGGCTCAGGTGAAGTGAATATATCATACTGGTATCAGTAGAACAATTCCCAGTCAAAGGTTCCTTTGAAGTTTCACCAAGATTCATCTCCCAGCCCCCGGTACAGAAGAAATACACAATATCCTACTGAGCCTGATCACTGGACCGGAAGTGGCTGGGATGGCTCAGGTGAAGTGAATATATCATACTGGTATCAGTAAAACAATTCCTGGTCAAAGGTTCCTTTGTAGTTTCACCAAGATTCATCTCTCAGCCCCCGGTACAGAAGAAATACACAATATCCTACTGAGCTTGATCACCAGACCGGAAGTGGCTGGGATGGCTCAGGTGAAGTGAATATATCATACTGGTATCAGTAAAATAATTCCTGGTCAAAGGTTCCTTTGTAGTTTCACCAAGATTCATCTCCCAGCCCCCGGTACAGAAGAAATACACAATATCCTACTGAGCCTGATCACTGGACCGGAAGTGGCTGGGATGGCTCAGGTGAAGTGAATATATTATACTGGTATCAGTAAAACAATTTCCGGTCAAAGGTTCCTTTGTAGTTTCACCAAGATTTATCTCCCAGCCCCTGGTACAGAAGAAATACACAATATCCTACTGAGCCTGATCACAGGACTGGAAGTGGCTGGGATGGCTCGGGTGAAGTGAATATATCATACTGGTATCAGTAAAACAATTCCCGGTCAAAGGTTCCTTTGTAGTTTCACCAAGATTCATCTCTCAGCCCCCAGTACAGAAGAAATACACAATATCCTACTGAGCCTGATCACCAGACCGGAAGTGGCTGGAATGGCTTGGGTGAGGTGAATATATCATACTGGTATCAGTAAAACAATTCCTGGTCAAAGGTTCCTTTGTAGTTTCACCCAGATTCATCTCCCGGCCCCCAGTATGGAAGAAATACCCAATATCCTACTGAGCCTGATCACTGGACCGGAAGTGACTGGCATAGCTCAGGTGAAGTGAATATATCATACTGGTATCAGTAAAACAACTCCCAGTCAAAGGTTCCTTTGTAGTTTCACCAAGATTCATCTCCCAGCCCCAGGTACAGAAGAAATACATAACATTCTACTGAGCCTGATCACCAGACTGGCAGTGGCTGGGATGGCTTGGGTGAAGTGAATATATCATACTGGTATCAGTAGAACAATTCCTGGTCAAAGGTTCCTTTGTAGTTTCACCAAGATTTATCTCCCAGCCCCTGGTACAGAAGATATACACAATATCCTACTGAGCCTGATCACCAGACCGGAAGTGGCTGGAATGGCTTGGGTGAGGTGAATATATCATGCTAGTATCCATAGAACAACTCCTGATCAAAGGTTCCTTTGTATCTTCACCAAGATTCATCTCCCAGCCCCCAGTATGGAAGAAATACCCAATATCCTACTGAGCCTGATCACTGGACCTGAAGTGGCTGGGATGGCTTGGGTGAAGTGAATATATCATACTGGAGTCAGTAGAACCACTCCTGGTCAAAGGTCCCTTTGCATTTCCACTGAGATTCATCTTCTGTTCCCCAGTATGGAAGACATACACAATATCCTACCAGTCTGATCTCTGGACCAGATGTGGTTGAGATGGCTCAGGTGGAACCAGTAGATTATACTAGATTCAGTAGAATAGCTCTCAGTCAAAGGGTCTTTCAAACTTTCACTGAGATTCATCTCCTGAGCCCCAGTATCTGGTCCTGTATCCCTGTTGCCACTGGTTTTTATGATGAACAATGACAGTCATTGTTATACATAACTTCTTAATCAAAGTTGTAGTTCTAGTCAACACCAATCTTTCAGATTTCTTTAGCTTATGTATATCTCACTCAAATGATAACCAATTTACTAGATAAGACCATGATTATACATACCCTAACTAGGACTACAACTCTTGTTAAGAAAGTTAAGCATAATCACAACTTGCATTGTGTCATCATCACTGATGTTTCAGATCTCTTAACTTGTATCACAATAAACTGATAACAAGTTGACTAGATAAGACTACTGTTATATTCACCTTAACTAGGACTACAATTCTTGTTAAGAAAGTTCAGCATAATAACCACAACTTTCATTTTTCATTATGACCCATGTTTTGGGTTTCCTTAGCTTATATCTCAATCAAATGATCACCAAATGACACAATAACACAACTAATACCATGATGTTAACAACACCATTCAAGTTGTTATTATGCTTAACTGTCTTAACAAGAGTTATGTGCATATTTAAGGTGGGTATAATTGTGGTCTTATCTGGTCCACGATCAAGGCAATCTTTTTACTGAGTGTGATTCTATCAACACTAGTATCATCACTTCACTGGAGCCATCTCAGCTACTTCTGGTCTGGTGATCAGTCTTGGTGGGATATGTTGTATGTCTTCCATACTGGGGGCAGTAGATGAATCTCAGTGAACATTCAAAGTGCACTTGACTGAGAGCTATTCTACCGAAACTAGTATAATATACTGGGTCCACTAGAGCCATCTCAGCCACTTCTGGTTTGGTGATCAGGTTTGGTAGGATATTGTGTATTTCTTCCATACCAGGGGACGGTAGATGAATCTTGGTGAAAATACAAAGCAGCCTTTGACTGGTAGTTGTTCTACCAACACCAGTAAGATATATTCACTTCACCCGAGCCATGTCAGCCACTTCCAGTCTGGAGATCAGACTTGGGAGGATATTATGTATTTCTTCTATTCTGGGGGCTAGTAGATCAATCTCGGTAAATATTCAAAGGAACCTTTTACCTAGAGTTATTCTCACAAAATTTGTATTATATACTGGCTTCACTTGAGCCATCCCAGCCATGTCCGGTCCAGTGATCAGTCTTGGTGGGATGTGTTGTATTTCTTCCATTCCAGGGGCTGGCAGATGAATCTCAGTAAATATTCAAAGGAACCTTTCACCGAGAGTTATTCTACCGAGCCTAGTATGATATACTGGCACCACCCGAGCCATCTCAGCCACTTTCGGTCCGGAGATCAGACTCAGTAGGATATTGTGTATATCTTCCATACCAGGGGGCGGTAGATGAATCTTGGTGAAAATACAAAGGAACCTATGACCGGGAGTTGTTCTACTGACTCCAGTATGATATATTCACTTCACCCGAGCCATGTCAGCCACTTCCAGTCTGGAGATCAGTCTTGGTGGGATATGTTGTGTTTTGTCATTCAAAGGAATCTTTTACTGAGAGTGATTATACCGAAACTTGTAGCATATACTGGCTTTACCCGAGCTATCCCAGCCACTTCCGGTCCAGAGATCAGACTTGGTAGGATCTTGTGTATTCCTTCTATACCACACCCCCAAAATTCAAGGATGCATCTGCCATTGAGGGTCTCTTGTTTGAGTACAGCCAAGTTCAACCAGAGGGTCCACATATGTCCGGCGAAAATGTGGACCTGGGGGATCCAGGCAACCTTGTCCCAGAATACGATTCTGCTGATGACATGGATGTTGAGGTGAAGGTTGAAGTGTCTTGTGAGGAGGTTGACATGGCTACATAATTGCATAGTGATAGACATATATACAATTTTTTTCAATGAATGTTACCTCTGCCACAGTCCATTTATCGAATCACCGAGTACCGAGTACCGAGTACCGAGTGCTGAAGCCCGAAACTTGAAACTCATACATTTTTATGAGTTTCGAGTCTCGAGTTAAGAAAATACAAATTTCAGATGATATGCATTTTTATGAGTTTCAAGTTTCGAGTATCAAATCACCAAGTATCAAGTACCGAGTGCTGAAGCTTAAAACTCAAAACTCGAACTTTGAAACAAACTTTGAAACTTGAAACTCATACATTTTTATGAATTTTGAGTCTCAACTTAAGAACATACAAATTTCAGATGATATACATTTTTACGAGTTTTGAGTTTTGAGTCTCGAGTCTCAAATCACCAAGTACCAAGTGCCGAGTGCCGAAGCCCGAAACTCAAAACTCAAAACTCATATATTTCAATGAATTTCGAGTCTCGAGTTAAGAACATACAAATTTCAGGTGATATACATTTTTACATTTTTATGAGTTTCGAGTCTCAAGTCACAAATCACCAAGTACCGAGTACCGAGTGCCGAAGCCCAAAACTCATACATTTTTACGAGTTTTGAGTCTCAAGTTAAGAAAATACAAATTTAAGATGATATAGATTTTTATGAGTTTCGAGTCTTGAGTCTCAAATCACCAAGTACCAAGTACCAAGTGCCAAAGCTTGAAACTCAAAACTCGAACTTCAAAACTCAAAACTCAAAACTCATACATTTTTATGAGTTTTGAGTCTCAAGCTTCAAGCCTCAAATCACCAAGTGCCAAGTGCCAAAGCCGAAAACTCAAAACTCATACATCTTTATGAGTTTCGAGTTAAAAAAATACGAATTTCAGATGATATACATTTTTACAAGTTTTGAGTCTTGAGTCTCAAATCACTGAGTGCCGAGTGCTGAGTTCTGACTGCCGAGTGCTGAGTTCCGAGTTCCGAGTGCCAAGTGCCGAAGCCCGAAACTTGAAACTTGAAACTCATACATTTTTATGAGTTTCAAGTCTTGAGTGAAGAAAATACAGATTTCAGATGATATACATTTTTACAAGTTTTGAGTCTTGTCTCAAATCACTGAGTGCCGAGTGCCGAGTGCCGAAGCCTGAAACTTGAAACTCATACATTTTTATGAGTTTCAAGTCTTGAGTGAAGAAAATACAAATTCAAGATGATATACATTTTTAAGAGTTTCAAGTCTCGAGTCTCGAATCACCGAGTGCCAAGTGCTGAGTTCCGAGTGCCGAGTTCCGAGTCCGAGTGCCAAAGCCAGAAACTTGAAACTCATACATTTTTATGAGTTTCAAGTCTTGAGTGAAGAAAATACAAATTTAAGATGATATACATACATACATTTTTAAGAGTTTCAAGTCTCAAGTCTTGAATCACCGAGTGCCGAGTACCAAGTGCCGAGTGCCGAGTTCCGAGTGCCGAAGCCCGAAACTTGAAACTTGAAACTTGAAACTCATACATTTTTATGAGTTTCAAGTCTTGAGTGAAGAAAATACAAATTTAAGATGATATACATTTTTAAGAGTTTCAAGTCTCAAGTCTTGAATCATCGAGTGCCGAGTACCAAGTGCTGAGTGCCGAGTTCCGAGTGCCGAAGCCCGAAACTCAAAACTCATACATTTTTATGAGTTTCAAGTCTTGAGTGAAGAAAATACAAATTTAAGATGATATACAATTTTAAGAGTTTCAAGTCTTGAGTCTTGAATCACCGAGTGCCAAGTGCTGAGTTCCGAGTGCCGAGTACTGAGTGCCAAGTGCCGAAGCCCGAAACTCAAAACTCAAAACTCATACATTTTTACGAGTTTCGAGTCTCAAGTTAAGAAAATACAAATTTAAGATGATATACAATTTTAAGAGTTTTGAGTCTTGAGTCTCGAATCACCGAGTGCCAAGTGCTGAGTTCCGAGTGTCGAGTACTGAGTGCCGAGTGCCGAAGCCCAAAACTCAAAACTCAAAACTCATACATTTTTACGAGTTTCGAGTCTCAAGTTAAGAAAATACAAATTTAAGATGATATACAATTTTAAGAGTTTTGAGTCTTGAGTCTCGAATCACCGAGTGCCAAGTGCTGAGTTCCGAGTGCCGAGTACTGAGTGCCAAGTGCCGAAGCCCGAAACTCAAAACTCAAAACTCATACATTTTTACGAGTTTCGAGTCTCAAGTTAAGAAAATACAAATTTAAGATGATATACAATTTTAAGAGTTTTGAGTCTTGAGTCTCGAATCACCGAGTGCCAAGTGCTGAGTTCCGAGTGTCGAGTACTGAGTGCCGAGTGCCGAAGCCCGAAACTCAAAACTCAAAACTCATACATTTTTACAAGTTTCGAGTTTCAAGTTAAGAAAATACAAATTTAAGATGATATACAAATTTAAGAGTTTTGAGTCTTGAGTCTCGAATCACTGAGTGCCAAGTGCTGAGTTCCGAGTGCCGAGTTCCGAGTGCCGAGTACCAAGTGCCAAGTCCCGAGTCCCGAAGCCCGAAACTCAAAACTCAAAACTCATACATTTTTACAAGTTTCAAGTCTTGAGTTAAATTTTAATGATATACATTTTTACAAGTTTTGAGTCTTGTCTTGAATCACCGAGTGCCAAGTGCCGAGTGCCAGAACCCGAAACTCAAGACTCGACACTCGGAACTCAGCACTCGACACTCGGTGATTCAAGACTTGAGACTCGAAACTCTTAAAATTGTATATCATCTTAAATTTGTATGTTCTTAACTTGAGACTCAAAACTTGTAAAAATGTATGAGTTTTGAGTTTTGGGCTTTGGCACTTGGCACTCAGGACTTGGGACTCGGTACTCAGTGATTCGAGACTCAAGACTTGAAACTTGTAAAAATGTATGAGTTTCGAGTTTCAAGTTTCAGGTTTTGGCACTCAGCACTCGGTACTCGGTACTCGGTAAATGTCAGACATGGTGTATTCAGGCTTTCGGGTTTTGGTGGTCAATGGTAGGTATATGCACTCATATAGTGGGTATGTACTCCATGTCTTCAATTCTCTCATGCCTACATCAGCAAACTGATTTGTTTGTTATCCAACTATCGACGCCCAGTTATGTTTATTGCACTCATTTACCTGTGCCCACCCAGGTATCTGATAAGAACTACCTCAGCCCACCCATCGATATAATATATATCACTACCTCAGCCTATATGTCCATATAGTATACCAATACTTCAGCCCATACATCTATATGATATGTATCTGGGCCCACCCATCTATGTAATATCCCCCTACGTCAGCCCACCCATCTATGTAATATACCCCACGTCGGCCCACCCGTCTATATAATAAATATGTCACTGCAATCTCGGCCCACCCATCTATGTAATATACCCCCACATTGGCCCACCCATATATAAAATAAATATTTCACCACTCCCTTGGCCCACCCGTCTACAAAATAATACTAATATGTCGGCCCACCCATCTATATAATAATATTTGCCTTACAACCCGTCTATGTAATATACCCCCACATTGGCCCACCCATATATAAAATAAATATTTCACCACTCCCTCGGCCCACCCGTCTACAAAATAATACTAATACGTCGGCCCACCCATCTATATAATAAATATGTCACCACAATCTCGGCCCACCCGTCTATGTAATATACCCCCACATCGGCCCACCTGTATATATAATAAATGTTTCACCACTCCCTCGGCCCACCCATCTACAAAATAATACTAATATGTGGGCCCACCCATCTATATAATAATATTTGCCTTACATCTCTCTTCAGCCCAGCTGTCTATAATATATGTCCATCCTACTCTACATATTACCCAGATGGGCCCACCCATCTCCATTGATAATAATATTCCTCCCAGCCCATCCACCATCGTTGAGTATATATATAACATTGGCATAGATGGGCCCACCCATCTCCATCGGAAATATTATCCCCCCCAGCCCACCCGTCAACATCGAGGATATACATAACATCGGCCCATAGTCCGCTGACCCGTCTTATACGGGATATTATGTAGGTCGGGTGACCCGTATAATACGGAGTTTGTCACTGAAGGGGCTCCCTCTAGAACCAAACCCTTTTCAACTTGATGCAAGAGGGATCCTTGTGCATTCTGCGAAGCGCCACGTTCATGAGCAGTGTGAGAGGAACATGCACCTTAGCTTTAGCAAGATTCAGTAGGGGATGAGGTATCTTGAAAAGATTGTTGGTCTCTGATGCGATGATGGTATTTTCACTGGTGAAGATCTTGGCCTCGACCTTGCTGTCAGATGTTGACGCCATAATGGTCGCGGTTTTTCCTACAATATCCCCACCGGTGTCGCTGGATGCCATGGCCATGAGCTTGCATGTCATTGGTGACAGTGTGCTGAGGAAGGCAGCCACCTTCATCATTCAACACCCAATGGCAGTCTGTGCGAAGGGGGTTGAAGGTTCAGAAGGAGGCTTGTCCAAGAATTCCTCATTGTCAGAGGGTTCCTCGATAAAGTTGGGGTTGGCTCTGAGCTGCGCTCTAGCAGTGTTCCTCTCCGAGCGGAGGAGGTTTTCTGCCGCAACAGCTGTGTGATCATCAGTGTCAACAAATGTGTTCTTCTGACTTATGAGGCTTGCGAGCCATGATGCGTCCACGTCAGACATGTGACCTGTATCCCCAGGCTGATTATATGTACTAGTATCTTTACCAGAAGCTCCAGCAGGAGGGCCAGAACTTGCAGTAGTGGTCATAACCATAAGATATATGTGTTTTGAATGAAATAACGGGATATATGCGCGAGTTCTTGAATGAAAAAGACAATTGAGTGAGCGAGATGAAGTCAGAAGATAAGAGTTGCATAAAAAAAACACGCCACACTTGACGTGCTCACTCAATTAGTAAGCACTTGTTTGGGCACTTTGCTCGCAAGCTCACTATAGTGCCCGAACAGCACCTTTCCCACCCACACCAGTGACACTACTCACAACACCAGAATGCACCACATTTCTAAGTATGTGGGGGACCAAGAGAAGATAGTAGTCATGGATTAAGAGGAGATCGCCCAATTCAAGGATGCTAGTGGGGTGGGTTGTGAATGCTTGGTTAGCTTGTCTGTGAGTGGTTTTTGACATGTGAGGGTTTGGGGAGATGGTTGGATGTACAGGTATGACAATCAGATGCAGTGATCAAGTACACGACAAGATGACCAGATCAAAGGTACAAAAACAAAATATAAAACAAATGCACACACCTGCTCATAATACTCATAGTTAGCATCAACGCTCGCATACTCTGTCACTTGGTCCTACTAGAGGAGGTAATGGAAGAGAGGTCAGAGAGCTGTGTGCGCATCAGCATTATGTCAACAGTGAGCATTTCAAGTCAATGATTAATGCTTGGAAAAAGGTATAATAACATTTGTTCGAAGGTACCCCAGCGCAGCAGTAATAAGAAGACAAAACAGGATTGGTTGAGATGAGTAAAAAGGAAAATCAGGGATTATAAAAGAAGTGGAGAAACTTGGAAGATGTGATCTGAATAAAGAGAATGAGGGCAAAAAAATTTAGATGAGGACAGGTGCAGCAATATTTGTTGACGGGAGGATATAACTGTAAAGGAATTGAGAAGGGGCGAAAGTAGACTATGGATGGATGTAGACTGATCATGAAGGTGTGCCTGATATGGCAAGCTTACATTCGGGTTTGGCTGTGGTGAGCTGGTGTGATGAGTGAGCTTGATGTTGAGATGGAATACAGTCTGATACGATGTCGATCTTTGTTGCTGGTCTGTTGAAACCTTCAACAAAAAAACAACAAAACCAGACAATGCTACTGGTCAGCGGTCCTTGTGCTTAGAAGCGCTGTGTTCAGTAGTTGTTCAAAACAGGGTGGGCTGACCCTGATAGTGCTCCAAACACTTCGAGTTGTTGAAGAGTTTGGGTTTGTGGGAGTTGGAGGGTGAAGAAAGCAAAGTACTGCACACTGGCAGCAGACTGGAATGGATAGACTGGGCTGGACTGGAATAAATGTAAAGCAGAGTGACAAAGTTCCAGGTGAACAATGTCAGGAATGATAACAGAGGACTGTAAAATGCGAAGCCTATCTGAGGCTTCAGAGGAGAATGGACATGGAATGGTGAACTGAAGAAGTTTTTTTTCTGTAGCTAAAGTACAGGGGTTTATATAGAGTAGAGTACCTGTGTACGTCTGTGTATGCAAAGCAATGCTCCAGGCAATGAGTAAGGCAATGAAAAGGGCAATGAAAGGGGGGAATGGAATGAATGTGCTGCGCTTCAGAGGTAATTACTGAGCAATTTCAAAAAATAGAACAAGTCCTATGCATAAGAATGGAGAATGAGTCATAGGGATAAAGAATGAGTCATAAGGACAAAGAATGAGTCAGAGAATGAAAAAGCGATGATAAAGCAGGGCTGTGACCATTACAAAACATGACTCATGACCTGAGTCATCATGACCAATTGCTATGCAAGCATGACAAAGTGCTGTGTGGTGATATGATGCAGCAATGATGCAGCATATGGGCAGTGGAGAATGGAATGGAGTGATGATGCTATGATGCCATGATGGTGTGATGATCCGAATGCTCTGCTGCAGAGATGTCATGTGGTTGTTGGTGCAGAATGTCGACATGCAGGGATCATGGGATATACACAGTCTGTAAGACGCTTCCCCAGCATGATAAAGGGATTGGTCTTCTGCATGGTGAATTGGTGGTTTGCAATCTCTGGTGAGCATGAGGATGGAATGGCATGGTGTCCACAGTGATCATGGAGGTGAGGTGCAAGTGGATAATGGTTTGAATGGTTTGATGAATATAAGCCGCTGAAGAGGATTGGAAATGGTAGGGAGATGAGGACAGGATGAATAAAGATGCGATTTTCGACGTATTGGTGCATGTGGCATGGTCTGGCTGATGCTGAGGTTGTCTGGGAGAGTAGTGGGTGAACATGGGAGAGCGTTGGAAGTGTGTGAATGGGGGAAATGTGAATCAACCATGTTGAAGGCAGGATGCCATAATACTGTTGAAAATCGCTAAAAAATCGAAAAATTAAAGGAAAGGAAGGGAAACAAATGAAAAGGTGAGTAAGGAATGGTATGGGAAATGAAGATATAAATAAAAAACCAGCAAGGCTCACAATAGTTGTGTGGAAGGTGCGCACTACATGCAAAAACCGCTGACTCCCCCAAGTTAGAGGTTGCAAGAACAACATATGAACATTGACAATTATTGGTAACAACGAGCGAATGAGTCCATGGACAAACATAACAGAGATACATGGGAATTGTTGAAGGAACCGGAAATGAAAATAGGTAAAATTGCCTCTATACAGCGCCAATACTCCAAGAAGGCTCTTGACTTCCACCTCCCTTGAGTCGTGACCATGTCTGGGGGAACATCATGCAGTAAGAGCTCAGTAGCGCCGCTGATACAAAAACAGTGGCCAGATAGAACAGGGAGACTGTTACGACCATGCATGCCGAAGGTGCACAGGAGTAGGATGGACCAAGAAGGGCTTGGCTTCAGCTTGTGCGCTGCGCCCCTTGCCTGAGTATGTGCCCTTGGTTTCGGAACAGGCTAGAACGGAAGTCCAGGGTGTTCCAGAACAAGTCCGGGTCGAATAGCGGACTTGTCTGGTGGACATCTGGAGTATGGATAGTGAAGGAGAAACTGGAGTCGAGACTACCAATGGTAGGGTCTCGAGTAGAACAGAGGTATAGACTGAGAACGGAGGTATGGCTACTCCCAGATGAAGTCCGGAGTAGAAGAATAATGAGGGTAGACTACTGGAAGGTAGAGATGGAGATGTAGTTCCCGGGACGTAGTTCTGGAAGCTTGGAGAGAGTAACTAAGGGTATTCAACCGGAGGGAATGACTGTGGGTAATGGAAGTCCTATCTGGCATGGAGTCTGGAATAGGCGGTGCAATGGAGGTTGGTCACCCTATGGATAAACGAAGAGAAAGTCCTAAAGAGATTAGTCCTTAAGACTACAGAGTAGGAGTGGACATGGAGATCCAGTCCATGGGATAATAGAGGAAAATAGGACCCATAGGGTACAATAATATTCGAACTAAGGATCTACTAAGTGTTACAGGGGGCTTATATACTGTAAGTAAGTATGTCAGGATGAGTAAGGATGAGGCTGGAGCTAGGAGCGGAGCACATGGAAGAGTGGAAAAGCTATGTATGTGACATATGGAAAGATAAATAATAGTCGGAGTGGAACAACCCAAATGAACTTGGATATGAATGGGGAACGGATCAGATGAATAAGACGGGATGTACATAGCCGATAACTGGAGGGAAAGGGGGCTTCCTATATTTAGAAGTGGGTGGAACTTTGTGAATCAGGGCGGGTGACTAAAGCGAGGAGGACTGGAAGCAGAGGCACAGCCCAAGTGTAATGGTATGGAATAATGAAGAGAGAACTGGAAATGGTAATGATTGTTAGATAGGGGTTGCAGAGGCAGATGATGCATGCGATGGATGGAGAATTGTAATGGCCGGCGGAGTATGGAGATTAGATAGAACTGGAGCAGACAGAGATTAGATGTTCTATAGAACCGAATAGCCGGAGATGGGTGAGGCGGAGTATGGAGGTATTGAGGGGTAAAGGGGAGTGGTATAATGTCCATTGTTTCTGGCGGAAGCAGTACTGGTCTTCAGGACGATCTGGAGGTTCGAGGAGTTGGAATAGGGGCAGATTAGATAGGAACTGAATACTGATTATAAGGTTAGGGTTGATAGAAGCACTGATTTGTGCACAGGATATGACAGAGACCTGACAACTTCCAAACATTGTTGCAGCAAGTGAGGAACCAAGCCTTGGTCATAGGTGACCAGCCTTCAGTGGTTTCAAAGGTGAAGAAAGGAGCATCTGCAGGCACAGCAGCATTGGCAGAAAGGTGGTGAAGAAGAGCATTGTATGGGTTTGTAAGATCATCAACCTTCATAGCAACAATATCTTCTCCATCTGTGTGTGCCATTTTTGACCAAGGAATATGAAAGACTGTGTATTGGATGTCAGAGGATGTTGAAAACTTGTGAACAGGGGTGGAATGAGATACGTGATGCAGGGTGTCAAAGGAACTGATGGAGGGAACAACTAATTCGCTGAGTCTGTGAACGATGTGAGTCTAGTGAGAGAGCACCAATAAGTCAGTGAGCACCTGCAGCAGCTCCAAAATGCTATACAAGCTACACAGTATACAGCAGAGTCAAAGGAATTTGAGAAGTCGAGGGAATGATATAAGGTGTGCATATGATCAATGGAAACTGGTGGCCAGCGAACGCATTTGGAAGATGTGGGAACAATTTTTAACAGACCTGCTTTGTTTGTCTCAGTAACGAGTTGCTGTGCCAAGGAGCGCTGTTGTATTGGTGCCAAAAATGCAGACCAGCAAGCCAGTTGTCGGCTGTGGTCTTGGCTACTTTTTTTCCAGCCCAAGAAGCAATGAAGGTGGCAAGAAGATGTTCTGATGCAGGAAGACGGTGTGATTCGAGGATGGAGTTGGAGTCACAAAATTGGTGAAATCGAAGGAGGCCGGCGCCATAATTCTCTTTGCTTTTAAGTTCAACTGATAATAACATTATGTTGAGCAGGTGGGAAGCTGCATCAACTGGAAGGGAGTCAAGAAGTGATGCGTGGAATGAGCCAGAATGCAGTGCGGACCATAACTTGATGCAATCTCGTGCAAGAACATGGGGATGGAAGGGGGATGAAGAAAGAACATTGGTGGGTAGAGGTTTGCAGGGTCTACAAAACTTATGAACAACTAGAGGCAGCACCCGAAACGATGGGTTCACTTTCACAGAATCCCACAGCTGGGCAATAGCTGACACTACACTGGCATCGGCCAGGTCCAAGAAGGTTACGTCAGACATGTCTGTGAATGAATGGGGCCAGCTCCTCTTATAGCTGGAGAGGAGAGAGATGACATATAGCAGGTCTGGTTTCGCCATGTGAGACTGGGTCCGCCTTGTTCACAAGTGAAGCTGTGTAAGAGAGAACATGCAGGATATTTGAAGCCATAGCGATGGCTTCCACTCGTCTAATGCAAAGGTTGACATGAAAATTGCGACTGCAACCACATTTGAAAGCCCCAATGACGCCTTGATTGTCTGAGTTAATGATGATGGAACAATTGGACCACCCACTGAGGAAGAGGGACATGACAGCAAGCTCGACTGTGACTGCTTCCAACCAGCCAATGTTGTGTCCATGACCTCTCCATCCTTCGATAATGGACCATGCATCCCACTTGTTGCCCCACATGAGACCTATTCCCCAATCCATTGAGACGTCAACCCATATATCAAGGTCGCAGGGTGGGCCATGAGGGGTGAGAAGCCTCGGAGGAGGTGTAGACGACAAGATGTCCAACCACCACAGCAAATCGTTCTTGACCAAGGGCAGAGGAATTTGAGAGATGAAGTTATTGTGGTATTGAGCGATGAAGCATCAGAGGTTAGCGAGATAAGCTCTACCATGTGGAATGATGAAAGTGATATGTGAAAGCGTGCCATTGATGCTAAGTGTGGACTTGTGGCTGAGAGGCCTGCCAGAATGAAGGTCCACAAGGATACCTTTCAACTTGGCAAGGTACTTCTCTCTTTTGGGCTTGGGAAGAGCAACAGACCAAGCCATGAGGTCCCACAAGAAACCTAGGTAGATGAAAAATTGGGTGAAGTCTGTGCACTTCTTAGGGTGCCATGGAATTCCCAAGGGTTTGGACTTATG
>JABBWA010000200.1:0-90843 GCA_016628065.1 Suillus lakei | reverse complement strand
ATACAGGTCACCCGACCACATAATATCCCGTATAAGACGGGCCAGCGACTATGGGCTGATGTTATGTATATCCTCGATGTTGATGGGTGGGCCGGGAAGGAATATTATTTCCAATGGAGATGGGTGGGCCCATCTATGCCGATGTATATATATCCTTGACGATGGTGGATGGGCCAGGAGAAATATTATACCGATGGAGATGGGTGGGCCCATTGGGGTAATATGTAGAGTAGGATGGACATATATTATAGACAGCTGGGCTGAAGAGAGATGTATAGCAGATATTATTATATAGACGGGTGGGCCGACTATGAGTATTATTTTGTAGACGGATGGGCTGACGTAGGGGTATATTACATAGACAGGTGGGCCGACATAGGGTATTTTACATAGACGAGGGGCCGACGTGGGGTAATATTAGATAGACGGGTGGGCCGAGAGTGAGGTGAAGAATTTATTAGATAGACAGGTGGGCCGACATGGGGGTACATACATAGACGATGGGCTGACATAAGGTATTTTACGTAGAGGGTGGGCCGACGTAGGGGATGTTATATAGATGGGTGGGCCCAGATACTTATCATATAGACATATGGGCCGAGGTATGGTATACTGATGGACATATGAGCAATGCTGTTGCACTAGTTTGATCCGAATCATCAATGACATTCAGACTCAGACCCTGTCCACGTCAATCAAAGTCAACACAGCCAAGTGCCCTGTCAACTCAGAATCCAGCGATACCAAGGAAGACGGTCCATAGACGTAAGGGCTGCGGTATTGGTATACTATAAGGTAGTTGTTATCACATAAACATAACTGGGCTTAGATGGTTGGATAACAAACAAATCAGTTTGCTGATGTAGGCACCAGAGAATCGAAAACATGGAGTACACACCCAATATATGAGTGCATATACCTACCATCAACGACCAAAACCCAAAACCCAAAATGCTGAATACACCGTCTGACATTCACCGAGTGCTGAGTCTCGAGTCTCAAATTAAGACAATACAAATGTAAGATGATATGCATTTTTACAAGTTCCGAGTCTCGTCTCGAATCACCCGAAACCCGAGATTCGGTACTCAGTACTCGGTGAAATGTGTACAACCCAAAACCCAAGATTTGGTACTTGGTGAAATGTGAAAAATACACATGTAAGATGTTGCACATTTTTCTCGAAATTTGAAACATTCTTACAAGTTTCGAATTTCAATTACTGAGTACCGATTACCGAGTACCAAGTACCAAGTACCAAGACTCAAGACTCGGTACTCGACACTCAAAATTTGAAACTTGATCCTCGATCCTCGTAAAAATGTGCAACATCTTACATGTGTATTTTGTACACATTTCACCGTACCAAATCTCGGGTTTCAGGTGATTTGAGACGAGACTCGGAACTCATAAAATGCATATCATCTTACATTTGTATTGTCTTAATTGAGACTCGAGGCTCATAAGACAGGTTTGAGTCTCGAGTCTCGGGTTTTGGTACTCGGTACTCGGCATTCAGTATTCGGTGATTCGATAAATGGACTGGCAGAGGTAACATTCATTCAAACAAATTGCATATACATCTATCACTAAGCATTTATGTCCATGTCAGTCTCCTCAGAAGATGGTTCAACCTTCACCTCTTCAACCTTCACCTCAACATCCATGTCATCAGCAGAATCATACTCTGGGACAAGGTTGCCCGGATTACCTGGGTCCACATGTTCGCCGGACGTATGTGGATCCTTTGGATGAACAACGTTGTCCTCAAACACGAGTCCCTCAATGGCAGATGCATCCTCGGGTGTCGGGGTGTGGGCGCCATCCCTGCCATCGACAGATCAATGAGAGGAGGGAGTGCAGATTCGGGGGTGACATGGACATGGAGATAGATTGATCAAGAAACATTGTTGTTGCATTGGCAGGAGGGTCAGGAAGTGGAAATGAGGGGTGCCAGTCGACAATTTCGCGTCGAAGGCTTTCATGGAGGCGTTGCAGGGTATAAAACCTACCATCCTGCTCTGCCACTTGAGCCTTGAGAGAGCAGAGCGATTCGAGCTGCACCATCCCAAATCACGATTGCCATGGCATGGAGATCCAGCATTGGCACGTCGAGTGCTGCACGAGGGACTGCCGAACTCAAAGATGGAAGTGCTACACAGGAGAAATAAGGTCAGATGATGAAGAAAGAAACTTGGGTCACTTATGAGCTGGTGCAGGTGCAGGTGCCTTGGTGGCAGTAATGGTCTTGCTGTGACCACACGTCTGTGTCTTGGGGGTTGTCACAGCAATGACACCCGGAGTTCCGGACGTGCCACGAGACTGACTGCGAGTTCGGGCCGTGGATTGTGATGCGGGGGAGCTTTTGGAGGGAGCCTTGGAGGGAGCCTTGGAAGGTGTCTTGGACCTGCCCTCCGGGTGGCAGAGGGCACTCAAGAATGTTTGGGTGGGATCCCAGAGTTGCAGAGATGCACTTGATCTTCTTGTCGTGCAGTAGACACATTGACATGCACGGGGCTTGGTCCTCTTGTCGAACCGAGTTGCACAGGGCCAGTCTTGCTTGTTGCAAGCCTGGCATGGGTTGTTCTGTTGGTTGTGTTAGTGTATGGACGCACTTCTGATAAACCAAAGTACTCACCGGTCCAGGAATGAGAATAGCACCTGCGTCGATGACTGGTGGTGCCTGCACTGGGGCTTCGGGAAGTCTGCCGGGGGGGGTCTTATAGTTGAGCCCTTGACTTAATGCATAGTCCATGTTCATCTGCCTGATCATTCCGGGTTAGAGTTGTAAGATCAGCGATTGATGCGACCAGATGCAATATGTACGAACCTTTCGCCTTTCTGAAAGTCCACCATGGAGTGTGGGACAAAACATCCATGCCATGCACATGCACATCCTCCTATACTGGTGGCCTCCAGCCTTTGCCATGAGGTGTTTGCTTGATTAACTGCTCAGTGATTATTACAATCTGACCTTTGGACATGGTCGCGAGCAATGGCTAAATGGCTCTTGTATCTATCATCGGAGACCATGAATCCCAGACCATCCATTAATGATACTTCGTCGGATGGATTCACCGGATGCATGTGCTCGGCTTTGAAATTTCCATCCATGACCAAATATCTAGTCATGAGCCAGGAAGGTGTATCGTCTGACTGGGTGACCGTACCAGTAGACAGGTCCAAGTTTATACCCGGTTGTGGACATGCCGGGCAAAATAGGGCAAGATCGCC
Source organism: Suillus lakei (assembly GCA_016628065.1). Classification (NCBI taxonomy): domain Eukaryota; kingdom Fungi; phylum Basidiomycota; class Agaricomycetes; order Boletales; family Suillaceae; genus Suillus; species Suillus lakei. Next base: position 87,609 of record JABBWA010000200.1, on the reverse strand, counting down.
GTCCTTCAGCTGGTCATCTTTGTGGGCAAATCCATGCCACTTGTAAAGCTTGCATTGTCGCCACTGCCTGGCAGCTCTCATGAGCTCTCTATAGTGATCCTACGGATATTGTTCTTTAATGACCAGAAGATAATGCACCAAGTGAAACTCAGCTCACTGGAACCATCAGTGGAAAGATGCTCAAGGTTAGTCTGCGAATTTTGCTGTAGTAATTCATGGCTGATGTACCACACTCGAGATTGTCTAACAGAAAGTCGTCCAAGACGGCAAATGTGAATGCAGTTTTTGGTCTGGTGAAAGATGCTGGGAACAAGCCGGCTTGAAAAAGCTGCATGTCTCGGCTGAGAGTACCGGGGCAGTGGCAATAACATATGGAAAGGGAGTGAACACTGGACTTGTCTACTATAGTTATTGCCAGCTGATCCGGGTCTCTGACTGGTGGAATGAAAGGTCCCTCTGGATAATCATCATCTATATCATCATCAGTGTCTGACCATTGAAAGACATCAGATGAGTAATCCGTGCTGCTGCTGGGACATGGAGTGCCGTCATGAGCAAGGTGAATGTGCAGGCCAACTTTAAGGAGTGAAGTTTCTTGAAAAAATGATCCGGTGTCGATCTTCGTTGCCAGTCTGTTGAAACCTTCAACAAAAACAACAAAACCAGACAACGCTACTGGTCAGTGGTCCTTGTGCTTAGAAGCGCTGTGTTCAGTAGTTGTTAAAAATAGGGTGGGCTGACCCTGATAGTGCTCCAAACACTTTGAGTTGTTGAAGAGTTTGGGTTTGTGGGAGTTGGAGGGTGAAGAAAGCGAACTACTGCACACTGGCAGCAGACTGGAATGGATAGACTGGGCTGGACTGGAATAAATGTAAAGCAGAGTGACAAAGTTCCAGGTGAACAATGTCAGGAATGATGACAGAGGACTGTAAAATGCGAAGCCTATCTGAGGCTTCAGAGGAGAATGGACATGGAATGGTGAACTGGAGAAGTTTATTGCTCTGTAGCTAAAGTACAGGGTTTATATAGAGTAGAGTACCTGCATACGTCTGTGTATGCAAAGCAACGCTCCAGGCAATGAGTAGGGCAATGAAGAGGGCAATGAAAGGGGGGAATGGAATGAATGTGCTGCGCTTCAGGGTAATGACTGAGCAATTTCGAAAAATAGAACAAATCCTATGCAGAATGAGTCATAAAATGGAGAATGAGTCATGAAGACAAAGAATGAGTCAGAGAATGAAAAAAGCGATGATAAAGCAGGGCTGTGACCATTACAAACCATGACTCATGACCTGAGTCACCATGACCAATTGCTATGCAAGCATGACAAAGTGCTGTGCGGTGATGATGCAAGAGCTGTGACGCAGCAATGACGCAGCATATGGGCAGTGGAGAATGGAATGAAGAGATGATGCTATGATGCCATGATGGTGTGATGATCCGAATGCTCTGCTGCAGAGATGTCATGTGGTTGTTGGTGCAGAATGTCGACATGCAGGGATCATGGGATATACACAGTCTGTAAGATGCTTCCCCAACATGATAAAGGGATTGGTCATCTGCATAGGGACTTGGTTGTTTGCAATCTCTGGTGAGCGTTAGGATGGAATGGCATGGTGTCCACAGTGATCATGGAGGCGAGGTGCGAGTGGATGATGGTTTGAATGGTTCGACGAATATAAGCCGCTGAAGAGGATTGGAAATGGTAGGGTGATGAGGACAGGATGAATAAAGACGCGGTTTTCAACGTATTGGTGCAATTTGGCATGGTCTGGCTGATGCTGAGGTTGTCTGAGAGTGTAGTGGGTGAAGATGGGAGAGCATTGGAAGCGTGTGAATGGGGGAAAGGTGAATAAACCTCGTTGAATGCAAAATGCCGTAAAAATGCGGGATGCTGTAATACTGTTGAAAATCACTGAAAAATCGAAAAATTAAAGGAAAGGAAGGGAAACAAATGAAAAGGTGAGTAAGGAATGATATGGGAAATGAAGATATAAATAAAAAAACCATGTTCTCACTACCAAACATGTTTGGTGCGTGACACCGGTCCATTGACTGATGCGATGGAATGGATGTTGTTGATGCTGAATTCTGCAACAGTCTGTGCAAACGAGTGGCTCGTTGAAACAGCCATGACATCTATACACCCCATCCTTCTTGCAGACTGAACAAAGTCGGTCAGGTGGAGGGGCTTCTCTGACCATGAGTGAATTTATGTAGTCCTTGAACTTGCATTTCCATTGCCGGAGATATGCATTCTGACTCTGTGTGATCCGGTCAGACCCAGACTCTGGAAATGAAGACAACTGTTGCTTGCCAGAGATTTCGGAAATTTAGGCTGTGGGATGTCACCTTGGTCAAAGTCAAAATCGGCGCCTTCATACAGCAAGTCAGGGGACCCAGATATATGCTTCGAGGGAGATTTTGTCGGTGATGATGTTACCGACCATGTTTTCCGAGCCCATGAATCTTTCACCCAAGATGACCTGGATCCTCTAGTTGCAGTTGTTTCCTTGAGCTTATACAGCTGAGCAATCGTTTCTTTGTAGGAGGAGTGTATGTGATTCCCTTTTCTTTGGTCTTTCACATGTTGATGCCACAACTGGACAGGATAAGTATGCTGAACACTTGACTCGGGTGCCTTCCATCAATTTTCCGGACTCCAGGCAATTTGAACCGTCGAGATTACCACATTTTCCCTTGTTAGTCATTGAACTACCCAATCATTCATCAAGGGACCAATTGATCCGGTGTTGTCCAGACTCCGAATGGTTTGAACAGTCGGTATTACCACATTGTTGCTGTGATGATCTTGTAATATTATCTCCGGTTGGGATATATTAAGGTTGGAGTCACCGAGGGTTGCCATAGTTGCATCATCTCACAAACACCGCAATCCTGCCATTGACACAAGTTGCATGGATTTCATGTTCAAGTTAGATGACAATTGACTTGATAAAGTATGTCGACCAGAGGTTACATTTCGAGGTTCAAATACTTGTCTAGCCAGTGTTCTGGAGTGTTGGTCTTAGACAAGTAATTCAGTTAATTAAGAGGGTTCGGCAGTAATACACACTTCTTTCGATCAGATGATTGATGAGTCTGGCAAAGTGAATACATTGATTATCCTTCAGTCGAGGGCACTGGCATTGCAAAATATGCTCTGAGAGAACAGTTCAAACCCAATAACCCACTCTATGGATGCAAACAGGCTTCTTGTTTGATCTTCTGGACACTGGCTGTTTGTATACACATTTATGTTGGCCTCCAAAGTCATTTGTGAGGATACTTACTCAAACAGGTTGTGGAATATGATTGCACAGGGCCTGTATGCAGTACTTGAGGGCTGTATGCTGCCCATATACTATATTCTACAGATCTAAGTATGCATGCTTGTGCAGGTCTCAATTCTATGCATTAGAAACACGTAGGATGTCAAGGGAATCATACCAATGAACAAGTATTGGACAATCTCGTGTTCGGTTTGCAGTCATGTACATGAGTTATGTCTGTAGCATGCAGTACCGGAGGGCTGTATGCTGCCCATATACTATATTCTACAGATCTAAGTATGCATGCTTGTGCAGGTCTCAATTCTATGCATTAGAAACATGTAGGGTGTCAAGGGAATCATACCAATCATACAAACGAACAAGTACTGGACAATCTCTTGTTCGGTTTGCGGGCACGTACATGAGTTATGTCTGTGGCATGCAGTACCGGAGGGCTGTATGCTGCCCATATATTATATAATACACATCTAAGTACTTGTGCTTTTACAGTTCTCTTCTATGTATCAGAAACACAGGATGTCAAGGGAATCATACCAATCAAACCAACGAACAAGTATTGGACAATCTCTTGTTCGGTTTGCAGTCACGTACATAGGTTATGTAACCTAATACTGTGAGACACGCATGCATCCTTTCTTCTACCAAGACATCAACTGCTCCTCAACTGCTTTACCATGCCCCGGTCCAACTCATCAGTCGACAGCCCACAAAAGACCAAGCAGAAGAAATTGACCAAGGAAGAGGTGCTGGTCTTAAAATCCCACCTAGAAGAATGGAAGGAAGCCGCTGCCAACGATAGAAAAAAGATTCTGAAGGCAGTCATAAAAGAGGCAAAGGTGCATGCCCCTGCTATGGATGACCGGTCATTGAAGAACAGAAAATATGTGAGCAGTTGAACTTCAAATTTTATGCACGGTGACTGACTTTTATCATAATGTATTGAGATGTACCGGGACTGGTTATATAACCGGAGATCTGAAAAGACTCAAAAAAAGAAGGCCAGCAAGTTGGGTCAGAAATGGACTTCCCGGATGGTCATAGAACAACTGCACAAGGAGGAGATCATCGAAAAGACCGGAGCGATGCCAGGATCAAAGACTTTTATTGAAAGATATCAGACAACACTCACTGCAGTCATGGCCGGTCTATCTAAAGAGGAGCTGGAGGAAGCTCAGAACACTGTGATTGAGTGGTCTGCCAAGACTCCTCCTGCAGCTGTCCAGGCAGACTTTGCAAAGAAGAAAGCACCCGGTTTGATGAAGGACCTGGCGTCCAAGTTGTGGAAGCAGGCCGGTATGAGAATTTTTATATTATCAGCATGGAAAGAGGAGGACGAAGTGCGTATCAATGGGTGAGTTCCAGTTCACACTCAACCGGTAAATGAATCCTGATCCGGTGAGAAGAATCGACTTCAATGAAAAGTTGGAGGGCAATAGTTTTACTGATACAAAGGACTGGAAGCCCATGTTATCAGAGTGGAATGCCTACGCTGGAGAAGAGTTCAGTGAGCTTCTGTTTGACAATCTTGCAACATTCAGTCAAGTACTTATGTGACATGGGGTGAACTCAGATGTTGACCTGAATAATGATGACAATGATAGTGAGGGGGAGGCGAAAAAAGGCAGGAAGAAAGGCAAAAAGAAGGATGAATATCCTTTGGAGGTGGATAGCTATGGGCTTCCGGTCATACCAGACGTGAAAGAGCTGAACCTCGAGAGTAAAAAGCGTCTTATAAGGACATTCCTCACAAAACACTACAGTCAGTTTCACAAATGATGCATCTGGAGAGTTGATCAACTGACCGGCGATTTCTCAGGGTTGTGCAGCCAACAACCAAAGGCGTCTGTGCCTTGGGCCTCAGTGAGGAAGGCTCAGGGGGACTTTATTGCAGTCAAGTTTTTACCTACTGGCTGGAAGCTTGACAATCCGTCAAAGATTCGGTTGGCTGACGCTGACCGGCTGTTGGAATTGTGGTGTCAAAGACAGAAGGACCATGTTCGCCCAACCTTTGAATTTAAAGGCTGGGAAGGTGATGATAAGACGATGAGAGAACCGGCAGAGGCGACTTCCGGAAAGGGTTCTGACACGGTGTGGGAAAACAACTCCGCAGTGGGCGGATATAATGTAAGGTCAAATGCTATACCTGCTGCTTCACTTGCAAGGCAAGAACGTTCGACCCTAAAGGGGTCTGCTACTGATGTAAGTCTGATAGTTAGTGTCTGAGGTCGCGGAAAGGTAAGGAAACAAGTCCAAAGGTATGCGGACCAAGTCCGGAGGTCAAAACAGCGGGTCCGAAGGTATAATACCAAGTCCGAGGCGCAGGAAAAGCGGGTCCGGAGCTTCAGGTCGTCGGGTTATGGGTAATAGCAAGGGAACGGGTTCGGAAAGCGTCGGACTATGTCCAGAAACAAGGGAAAGTCAGGGAAAACGAATGGCAAGGGTTTCGGGTGCGAAGCGGGTGCGAAGCGGGTGCGGAACGGGTGAGAAACAGGTATATTCAGCCAGGTAACAGGTAAGGACAGGTATGTGACCAAGTAGATGGGAAGTCCCACCTACAGTAAAGTAATGTGCTTGGTCGTACTACCAGTCCTATATAACTAGCTACATAGAAATCCGGAATACAGAAAATAGGAAAACATCGGGTCCGAAGGTATGTAAACTAACATGAGGCACTGCGGACTTGTGGGAACACAGGTAATAATGCTGCCTACTGCATCAGTCATGGGAATTAAGCTACTACACACCTGTGGGGTTGGACGGATTTCCGAAGGCTTGTGAGCGGGTCTGGTGCATCTCCGGTGATGTCCGGCGGGTCCGAGGCTCGGAGAGCGCGGGAAAGCGTCGGGTTTGAGCGGGTTTTGTTGGAGATGACTGGGAATGACTGTACTGATGTCCGGACAACTGGGCTTTTGATGTACTCCGTGATATGGGCCTCTGCAGGGCTGCAGCCACAATGTTTCCTACAATGAGACGCAAGAATCCGGTGAAAAAACATACTGGAAAGCGCACCAGGAGGGTGGAACAGGAATCGAGTAGTGAGGACGAAGAGAAGGATGATGACGAAGATAAGGATGATGACGAAGATAAGGATGACGATGAAGAGAAGGACGATGATGACGACAATGGCACATCACCACCTCCAAAGTCAAAACCTGTCAAAAATCGCCTACCGGTCAAGAAATCCAGGCCGGTCAACGCACGCAGCACTAGTCCGGCTGCATCTGCTGCAGAGCATGAAGATCCTCGCCCACCGGTCAAGAAATCCAGGCCGGTTCCATTACCACCTAAATCAAAATCAACCAAGAAGCGTGGTAGGGTTGGTCACATTCAATCTGATTTAGAGTCGGACAGTCAGTCACCAGGAAAGAAATCCAAGCCCAACAACGCCAACACCGGTTCCGCGCAATCAACCGGTGCATTGCAATCCACAAATCACCTACAGCCCGCTGGATTACAAATCCAATGGGATCCGGTCGAATAACAGCAACTGAATTTCAACAGTCAGTACAATATCTGAAGCAACAGGAGGCTTACAAGATTGATCCGGGTCAAATTGTGCCGTATCCACATCAAAACCCATCTCCAGAGGGTTGTCATCCGGCGTGATATCATTGGTATCGAAGCCCATCTCCAGTGCCCCATCTGTGTGTCCGGCCGGATCACTAATGTCGATGTCGAACCCCATCTCCAGAGCCCCATCTGTGTTTCCAGCTGAATCACTGACGTCAATATCAAACCCCAAATCTAGCACATCTTCAATGTCCGACTCTGGTGGAAATCCTAATTCCAGCATCTCGTCATGTGACTGTTCATCATCAGACATGGTGGGGAATTGCATATCCAAGACGTCTGGCCGCGGGTGGCTGCAAGTGTCAGTTATCCGGTCGTCATCTGATGCAGGAAAACCCAAGTCCAATGACCGGTGGTCACCCTCGGTTTGGAAGCGGACCGCCTTCAATCCATTCCCATCCCCCAACCGGTCATGAGCGGACAGGACATCCAGGTCTTCAAAGGTAATGTGAATGGTCTTTGCTACGCATGAGATGAACTCACATTCACCCATGCTTGAACAATCCATCAAAGGGTTGTTGTAAGTGCGCTCATCGCGCCCTGGCTGCAAGATGTCAAATACTAGAATGCCGGATAATGTCAACCAGTCCATTGTTGTAGTAGATAGATTGTTACCTTCATCCTCACTAGACACATGTAGGTCATGCTGGGCCTTGGCTGACGGTCGCATCCTTCTCTTTTTAATTTTAATGAGGGGGTTGTATAAATCCGCGGCCTTCATAAGATCACCGGAAGAATAGACGTTCTGCTGCAGCCTGTGACTGGATGATGTTTTCACAGGTTGGGTAGTTACAATTGATTGATGGTGACATGTCAGCCGCACAATGTGATATTCAGATTTAAAAATAGACACTTAAAAATAGACGCTGACAACAAACAATGGACTCGGATATTTCCAGATTCGGGCCGGGCTGCCGGTTGCCAAAATTTTCACAAGTGTGGTTGTTGAACACGTCTCTTCCGGATTACTTGTCCACTAAGTCTCTACTGCAATCATCTCCCTGCCATGTCTTCTCACTCTACCTCTACTTCTGCGTCTGCCACTGCCGCTGCCAACCAGGCTCTCATAGCTCTTGTCACCTGGCTCACTGAGATGGTTCAAGATGTCAACCGGTTGCTGTCACAAGAGGAAAAAATGGAGTTGAGCCAGAAGATTGCGCGTGAAGTGGTATGTTTCATTACCTGTCAATTGTCTTGATTGAAACTATGGTCCACATAGAATGACGCAATTCGCACCTATGGGAAGGAGGCTTCCTATGTTCCCCCAAACCTGCTGTCACTTGCAGCTGAGATCTTTCGCGCTCAGAGGCGCACCACACAATTGGTGGATGTACCGGATTGGACCCGTCTTGGGAACAATCAGGACATGTGCATGAAGCACCCATTGTACAGTAAGACATTGGGTGCTGCACCACCTATTGCATCTGCAGCTCCTGGTGAGTGTCTTCCTCCTCATCCCACCTGTACTCACACCTGAGACTGCAGTAGCAACTGCACTGGTACCGGTACCAGCACCACCACCTGCTCCCACACCTGCACCACCACCTGCACCTGCACCTGCTCCACCACCTGCTCCAACCCCTGCACCTGCACCTGCACCTGCACCTGCTCCACCACCTGCTCCTACCCCTGCACCGGCACCACCACCTGCACCCACCCCTGCACCCACCCCTGCACCTGCACCTGCACCACCACCGGTACCGGCGCCTGCGCCTGCGCGAGATGCCAGCATTTGCATGCCAAGACATGCAGCATCCGGTGAAACTGCACCGGCAGGGTCGTCGACAACGCGGAAATGTCGACTCAGCACCAGCCCTCCTGTGCCTCATGGCAACCAGTCCCGGAAGCCTGTCGTCAAGTCGAAGGCAATCTTGTCCGACACTGACACTACCGACGGTGAGACAGTGAAGGGGAAGGGGAAGGCAAAGGTGCCAGAAGTTGAGGGTGATGAGGACAACAACATGATCGATGTCGATGACCTTCCGGATGCTCAGGTAAGTGTTTTGCTCTTCCTACATTTGACCTTACTGACACTGACAACAGCCCCAGAAATCAACGCGCAAGGCTGTTGTCCCTGCAAAAAAGCAGGGCAAACTGAAGGCAAGTCAGTTTGTTGCGATTGCAGAGGATGAAGAAGATGAATTGGAGGAGGATGAAGACGCACAAGGCAAATCAAAGGTAAGTTATTGATTTATCTTTATATCTACCGGTCCATTGCTCATCCTGGTGCAGGCCACTTTACGTCCAGGGAAGCGACAAAAACTGGTAAGATTTGCTTGTATATGCGAAGATCGAATACAAACTGACATTACTCCATAGTCCAGCCAGTCCAAGGTCAAGACCACTGGCAGGAAGACCAAGGTACAAGAGCCAGTGAGTCTTCCGGTCACTGCTAATTTTTGCCATGCTGATTCATCATAGCCCCGTGCTGACAGACCTCTGCTGCCTTGTGAGGGATGCAAGGCAAAGAATGTAGAGTGTTGCCCCCGGTTGATGAAGAAAGGTGATGTCGCCTCAACATGCACGTTGTGCCACGTCTGGAAGATGGCATGTATCCAGCCGGATACAGAGAGTTCCACCATTACCCCCACCACTGACACTGCACCACCTGCTGCAATCACCACACGCTCTAAGACGACCCAGTCCAAAGTGACCGGCAAGAAGATGGTGGGGAAATTCAATGTGAAAGGTAAGTCTTTTGCTTCTAGTTGCTTTATGTTTCTCACCATGCTTGTAGAACAGAAAATCTGGCAACCTAGTCCTATCGAAGAGGAAGACGACAACATCGAGATGTTCGATGGCACTGTGGGTGTGCCAGGTGCTCAACAGCAATCCGCCCCTTTGGCGTCAGCAGACAATTTCCCTGCAGATCACTGGATCGAGCCCGGCACTAACGAGTTGCCACCTCCAGCTCCATCACCAGCCATGGCCTCAGAGGACGACATCCGGTTCTCACCATTACCTGTCGTCCACACCCCACCCATCCGGCACCCCCTTTCTCATGACCAGATGGAGGCCATGTTGGCCCAAATTCACGTTGAGATGGAGGACCTTCATACATGTGATCGATTGGAAATCGACTTGCGGCAAGATCACCTGGAGCGTCGCATGGGCCTTGCAGAGGCATCTGACAGTGCAATGTCCATGCAGGTGGACAAACTCGAGCGGGATATGCAGGTGCAGCGTGGACTCCTCTCTGAGTGCACCGCCGAAGTGAGAGGCATCGTCAGGTATCTGAGGGAGCATAGATCTGCTCAAACACCAGCATCAACTCCTCCGCCGGCATTCAATCCACCTCCCATCACAGCTCCCGGCCCATCCATCAGTGCATTTGCCTGCACTGTCACCAACAACATGTTCACCCCAGATGTATCTTGGATGGGTGCCCAGACCGGTGGTGATGCGTTTGGTGACACTGCAGACGGCTCACCGGTCGCAAGGCTCAACCGGGTGTCATCTACTCCCACCAACATCCCTCCATTGACCATGGGGGAATCCAGATCATCTGTTCCTCCAGCTGGCTCTCTGGCTGTGCGATCTCCTGATCCCCCGGTTGCCAGACCATCACGTATGCCAGCTGATGTGCAGTCCATCTTGGCTCCTTTGCCACGCCCGCAATATGGACCTCTATCTCAACAAGGTCAGTCAGTGAGTGCTAGATATACAAGCAAGCCTTCCGGTGATGGGACACAGTAGCACATCATTCATGTTTTTGTATGTACCTGTCGTCTACATTGTGTTGTCAACCTTGCATGCTTTCAATGAATATGATTTGACTTGCATTCAGTAGTATGAATACTGCGGGACTGGATGGCGTTCTGCCGGCTCATCTGTATCATCCATTTAATGTACTGGCTCATCCGGCCAATCCATCTAACATGACCAGCTCATCTGTATCATCCATTTCATGTATCATCCAGCTCATCCGGCTAATTTGTATAGTCGATTTTCATGTACTACTGGCTCATCCGTATCATCCATTTCATGTATCATCCGGCTCATCCGGCTAATTTGTACAGTATAGTCGATTTTCATGTACTACTGGCTCAACTGTATCATCCATTTCATGTATCATCCAGCTCATCCGGCTAATTTGTATAGTCGATTTTCATGTACTACCAGCTCAACTGTATCATCCGGCTCATCCGGCTAATTTGTATAGTTGATTTTCATGTACTACCGGCTCATCTGTATCATCCATTTACTACCGTCTCATCTGTATCATCCATTTTCATGTACTACCGGCTCATCTGTATCATCCATTTACTACCAGTTCATCTGTATTATATATTTACTACTGGCGCATCTGTATCCATCCATTTCATGTTCATCCAGCTAATCCGGTAAACACTACCGGCTCATCTGTATCATCCATTTCGTGCACTACCGTCTCATCTGTATCATCCATTTCTCCTTCACTGTCAATACTGGAAGAAATTTCCACCATCTACCGGATGGGATATCATCAAGCTGTACCCCCGGCCCACCCGTCTTCCATTGAGCTTACCCCCCCTGGCCCACCCGTCTTCCATTGAGCTTACACCCCCTGGCCCACCCGTCTTCCATTGTGCTTACTCCCCCCGGCCCACTCATTTACATTGCACACCATTCAGCCGGCCCACTTGTCTCCATCGGACACTGCATTCACTGCTATTCATAATAGACTATACACTACATTCCTATACCACCATCTACATTATATACCACCGGCCCATCTGTTTCAAACAGGTACACACCACACACCAGCCCACTCGTCTAGCATGGTACACTTATTGCCATGGGCCCACATGGGCTGGCCTGCTTGTATTGGTACATTGTCACCCTTAGCTGTCCGTCTAATACAGGTAAATTCACTGAAGGGGCTCCATATTCTGCCATCCCTTCGGCTTAGGACAACCACGCGAAATATGTCCTAATTCTCCACAGTTGAAACACTTGATCAGCCCAGCTCGTCCACGCTGCCTGTCAAGGTCCATAGGTTCCCCATTTCCTGGAAAGGTACGTCCACCCCCGGTATTGACCCCCGTGTGCCCCACATGACCCCCCGAATTCGCGTTCATAGCCCCCGCCGTGTTGCCTGCCCCTGAGTTTGGAAAAACCCTCCCAGTGCTCATATTCGTCGGTCTGAACCATCCTCTGTTACCCCTGCTCGCTGTCTCTCCAACTTCCGCTCTCTTGTTTGCCCGCTTGTTCCTATCATATTTCTTCGCATACTCTTTCCATCCGACCAGAGTTCGTTCAACTTGAGGAGCAGTGATGATAGTGTCGAAGGTGGGTTTGTCGAGATTCTGATGGAGAATATCTAACAACACTTTGTCATTGAAGCCTGCTAGAGACATGAGCTGCTCAAACTCCGCGAAATATTCATCAGCTGACTGCCTAACGGTCTTCTTCAACACATGAAGTTTAACTTGTGCAACTCACTTCTTGTTAGGATCATTGAACATCTCTTTCAACCTACTCTCAAACTGCACCCAATCTCCGAACATGATGGTACATTCTCTTAGCTGCTTCATGATATTGGTCGCCCAAGTACTGGCGAAGCCTTTCTTCATATAGGACAACGTGGTGATGATTTTCAGTTGATCGTTGGCATAAATGGTAGGTTTGCCAGCGAAGTACAAGTAAAGCTGACTCATAAACGTATCAAAGGTCTCGTGTCAGCTTGTACTTGTGGTCATGCTAAGGCCTGGATCATGGCCTGTTCAAATGTTTGTTGTCCCTGGACCAGTTGCGCTAGGAGTTGTTTAAAGCAGCCCCATCATCATTACCATTCGGAGAGGACATATTTTGATCAGTGTCGAGCGAGTTAGTGGTAGACAACATGATAGGGGTGAGTGTGAATAACGATTTTTTGATGTTTTGGGAGTTTTGACCTATTGTCAGCAACACTCTAAGTCGCAATCAGATGCGCTAGAAAGGCTCTTGAATAGTAGAGGCTAGAATAGCCTAGAACTGAGTAACTGTAGTGGAGGAATGATAAGGTCAAAACTAAAGAACAATGTCTCCCCGCTTCTCCTATGACGACTGGTTTTAGAATCCGCTAGTCTTTCAAGGCCCGCTACCTCTTAGGCTTGGCCATATCATGACAGTTTCATAGGACGGAAATTTCCGACACTGTTTTCATTCATACCTGTGCAAGAACACTTCCTCTAGGCATTTGCATCATATTGTTACTGACTTACAAGAGGGATTGAATCGTCACTACAACCACCATCCCCATTTCCAGCTGCACCAAGATGTATGTTTCGTTCAAGACATCTTACTCTGGCTACAATTGATCTTTCAGTCGTCCATTTTGACGAGGTGGATGATTTCTCCTCCCTTTTATTTGGGCAGCGACATTTCAAAAGACCCGATGCAGATGGGTGCCTACATACCTCACAAAGAGATCGAAAATCAGCTCTCAGAACTTCCTGACAACTGGAAACTGCCATCCCAGCCCTTCACTCGGTATTGCTTCGCTAAATTTTGCTTGATCACTTTCGGAAAGCCCAACCTCGAGGAATTGTGGCAGGAGGTAAGCCAAGAGGACAACTGGTATCAGTGTGCTGTGAGCTTGGACAATTTGAAGAAGACACACCGCTCCTGCATGGGTTGGCCGTTGATCCCCATTCTATCCTGCAAGACTGATGCCTTCGCTTTCTTATGTAGCATTTCCTCAACGTCCTCGATTCTGGCGAGCTGTACGTGTACCTCTTTGGTTTGCAGGAGAGTCTCACACTGACCGTTTTGATATCTTATCCAGGTGGTTTTATAGCTCTTCTGAAGGCGATTCCAGTGAACTACTGGATGTCTCTTGCGGGGGCTTGCACATGAGCCCTGTCTTTTCAAGAGGAACGTGTGGGCAATGATCTTGTGGGGTGTGTTGGCTTTCATTCTGTGGTTTGGTGTCACTTTGTGTTACTTCCCCAGTCCTTCACCTCAGAGTGTCAGTACAAAGATAAAGGCAGAACATACACAAGAGGAGCTCATTTAGCTTGATGTATGTATTTGCAAATTGCAATATGATGGCTCTATGTTTTCTTTCTCTTTCATTTTGAGGGTGACTGTGCTCGATTGCCTAATCATGTCACGAGTCATGCATCGGGTAAATATCCCAAGCGGCTGAAAGCCTGGAAGGGTTCGAGCAAAGACACATCCCGGCCACAATGTATCAGTGTCTCTCAAAGTCTTTACCATACCAAAGTAAATCATTGTGGAGCTAGAAGTGGGTATCTCAGCCACCAGACATCACAGTCAAAACATCCACTAGATCACTCACCTCTGACGCTAGGTCATACTTGTTCATTTCGAACGGAAATGCGAAAAAAAGAGACACAAGTGACACAAGTCAATGCTATGGGTTGGGATGTGCTAAAAATTACAGAGGTTTGAAAGAGGTGTTAATGCGTGTATGAGATATGGAAGAAACGAAGCTTCTGCATACTATTAGTTACCACTAGTTCGTGCAGCCCCACATCTCGTGCATCGTTCAAAACAACACTTTTCTACTACAAATCTTCAAACTAATACATGCATATGAAATGATAAATAATAAGAATGCCCTACGAGCTTTAACGGATATGATCTGACAAGAAACAAAAGAGATAAATTTTTGGTGGTGACAACAGCTTGTGTCACTCTCAATGTCACCTGCCAGTACTGCCACAACGGAGTTTGAAACTCAGACACGCTAGTGGCAATGTCTGAACGTGTGCATGGGTATGGCATGCACTCGAGTTGGTGAGAAATAGAAAATCCTACCAAAGAGGCTCGCATTCAAGTTGCTATCCATAATACCTTGATTTGTATGTATGTCAGTTTCCAGAGTGCTTCTATAGCTTACAAACTCGTCAAGCCCTTACAGATAATCCTCGATTTTCAGCACTATGTGGTTTGAACTCTGAAATGATGTGCACGAACCGTGGGCACATCACTACCCCAAGCTTGATACCTTCAGCAAGTATTTCTCTCCCCCAGAAGCCCCTCTGGAAAACCACAATACATATTTTAGGTTACTACATGGCCAGTACACTTCGTACATGTGGTATAATACCTTGCTTAATGTCTAGCGCCGAACGGGCTTTCAACTGGCCAGTGTGACAATACCGTGACTTTCCGTTACATTTGTGTGACTGCACGAGATGCGGCGTGCACGAACTAGTGGTAACTAATAGTATTGATTAGCCTTAATCTCTTCCGCAGCCCATTGTCTCGTGGCTCTGGAGTACTCCTGAGTATCCGTATTCCTCTTTGATAAATACGCCATCGATATCGGAAGTGTGAAGAGCGCATTACCAATCATTCGTGTACACCTGTGGGTTATGCAACGTTGCATGCTTTTCATTAGGATGGGTAAGTATAGTTATAAACTGCGTGTAGTAATCAGTGATATTGAATGTTTGAAGGTATCGAGTATTAGTACGTCGTAGAGTGCGAGGTGAAAAACGGTTAACATGCTGGTAAGTAGGCATCGCAGATGATGTCTCTTGCTAATGAGATTCCAGTATTGTCTCACGCGAAGCTGTAAACATTATGAAGGTTAGGTAGCGGAGGTCCTCGCAGCGAATTAACCTATCAAAAACGTGCATAAGCCACTCGAACAGAAAGATGCATGCAAACATCAACCTACAGGATAGACGACTTCATCCTGCGAAAGCCGAATTTGGTGTTGGGGTAGGTAACCGTCGAGCATCGTTCGGGTATAAGGTAGAGAACTAATGACCTCCTCAGCGAGCAGATACCCAGGTCGTAGGACACTCGCTTCTGTTACCAAAGTGCCACGAATTCCACGAAATTTCCTGGCCTCCTCTCGAGCCCATTGGATGCTTGCAGGACTGAAGTCTAGAATGAAAGCTGCAGGACGGGAACGGTCCTCGGAAATTCCAGCGCAGGTGTCCTGGAAATCTACACTCGCGGAATAGGCCACCCTATAACCATCTACATCCTGCAAAGGCTCTACATCGCCGTTTGCACGAAGGACGTCGTTGATCAAGAAAACACGAGACAACTTGGGACCCCACTCATTCCAGAGCAACGTGCAATCAGCGGCATCATCGCAGCGAGCGATGGAAAGCAACATTGTGATGTGGATAGCAATATCCAGTCGAGCCTTCTCAACACCCGTTGCGAGAGGTATGGACAGAGCCATGATTCCGCTGTTCGGGGGAAAGACCTCTTGAGGGCGTTGATGGGGTTGGATAATTTGCTCCTGAAGTGCTCTTGGGAGAAGAATGCGACTGGGTGATATGGATACCTGTGTCTCGATACGAGGTAACTGCAAAGATAGTTTAAGTGTGACGCGACCAGACAAACAGAGTTGTCTTGGCAAAATGACGTCGTAAAGGCGCAGTATTAGGCGAGAAGGGTTCGATGCTCTATGAATGACCGCAAGGGTACGATCGTTCATAAAGTTAAAGTCGTCGACCTTGTCGGAATGAATTCCCGCCTTATGACATCCTAGTTAATTTGATTGTTCAGGTCGGAAGACGTGCACCTACCAATTTGAACAACGCGCTGGTCTTCCAATTGCAAAGCAAGAGCACATTGGAATGCAGCTCCCCCTTGTTCGACGACGGATCCGTTGTTAGAATCGCACACCAAGGACCAAGTACTCTGAGACCACGGGCATCGAGCGGAGTAGCGAAATATCCCATGGGACTGACACTAGTGATGAGGACACGCATTGAACTAGCGGCTGCAGAGTGCGGAGTCATGTCTTTTAAGGAGAGGAAGGTGAGATACGACATATTGGTCCTGAATGATTCGTTAAGGACATTCAACTTCAAGTAAGGCAAGAAGATCACCGCTCACCCGATGTGCATCTGCAAGAGAACGAGAAGGTCCTGCGGTACGTCGGCGGCATGTAAGCGAGTGACCTCGTCAGCTTGGCCATGGTAAGTTGCACGTTCCAACGTGTCCCCGTGGATAACAACAGTTGACGCGACCTGTCTAGACACGTACAAAACTACCTTCTGATAGTAGTTAGTGAAGTTGCTGTCGGTCAATGTTGAACGGCAAGACGAAATAATCGGGCGCATTGTCCTCCATCTGTTTTCTCTACACCTGACGGAAGCCAACGCCTGTGGAAAGGACATGGTGGGCGATGCGGACGCAGCATTATACTCCAGACCCTCCTGCTTGAGTTCATGGAGGTATGGGGCACGGATTGATCTACATATAACTCTGAGTTGCTTGCACGTCTACAAGAGGGTCAGACATGTATGAATAGCGGAAATATGAGTGCTGCTACCTTGGAGACACTCTCGAGGTCACTCATAGATGTCAAGTCGAGCAGATATGCAAGCACATCGTCAGGGATATGAAGAAAGTGGGATGTACAGGGCATTGGCAAAATTGGGCGACTCGGATGTGCAGTGTTTGTTCGAGCACTCGTCTCATATAAAAGGGCGGGTCAAAAACTTCGATGCCTTGAGGTCGGCACGATTGGTCCATAATGGAGAAACCTGGTGAATCTTTTGAAGTTCCCCGCTCGGGGAAACGTGTGATATAGTTCAATTGAATCATGCCTTTTGGTACTGGTAGATATCATGGTGGGTCCGCCCGGAAATATCGTGACATGGCTGGACAATTTCAAAAGGAAATGCTCAACGGTTAAGCTAATAGACTTAAGCGCTAGCGAGTGTAGGCACTCGCGCTTTAACGCTCAAGTTATGTAACATAAACCGCGGAGATTAAAACTTCCTTCTTCCGCTATACATCCAAAAATGCCGCCTCGCCCAGGTAATACATATATATATCGTACTCTCAGCTCTGAGCTGCCTGGTACGACACAAGTACAGACGCTTGCAAGCATTATTGGTATTGTTGGTAAACCCTACCTGGACAAAGTGCCATCACAATCCTCAAATTTGGGTCCGACTGCCAACAGTACTACAAGATTCAAAATTATTTCTGAATCACAATTTCATGGAGACCTGCAAGTACCGGATATTATATGGCCGGTGCAGTGACAGTTTTTTTTAGCGCATGAACCTTATATACCCGAGTAAGTATCTACCAGCATTAAAGTATCGACTCATCGGATGTTGGGCACTAACTTGACGCCTTGCACCAGAGAACCATTACACTTCTGCCGCAGAGCTTTCTTTTCCGGAGACCAGAAATGCTACCTCGAGAATTATTCGGTGTGCTAGACCTTGAGGTTACACTTACATCATCTAGATGACGATGGTCGACTGTTCGAAACGCCGCCATGTTACTGTAGCGGATCTGAGTTCGGCCAGACAGATCCGGGCCCGTTTGCGATCATAATACCCTTTCCGTTAATCACTGGCCTAAATCTCCCGAGAATGCTTCTCAGAAAGCCGTTAACGTACAAGTGACAGTTGAACAGATTAGTGCTAGCATGCACGTCGCAGGAGCTATATAAGTATTCTGACTTTGACTTTCTGCCATCCGTCCCCTTCCATGTTACCAATGGTGTTGTCATACGAACTCAAGTTTCCTGTCCTACCGGTGCTTGGTGTTGTAGCGGCCCTTACGGGCTTGACTTTATTGCGACCCAGACGAAAGGAGACCACCCATCCCTATCCCCCAGGCCCTTCTGGCCTGCCTATCATTGGCAGCGCCCTGACGATCGACTTCAACGCGCCGCACCTCACATATACAGACTGGGCGAGTCAGTATGGTGAGCAATTTGTTCAACTAATCAGTGGCGTGACTGATTATTCCACAGGCGAGATCGTCTACTCGAGAATACTGGGAGACGACGTGATTTTGGTCAACACTGAAAGAGCTGTCAGGGCTTTAGCGGAAGGTCAACGGTCTGCTATATATGCATCCCGTCCCCCATTCCCGATCATTAAACGGTAAGACTGTATTTCTGTTAGGCAGATGGACAAGATCATCTAACGTCTATCTAGGTTCGGCGTAGATTTTCATACTGCCACCACTCCGTATGGCTCAGAATGGCGAGCGCACAGGTTAGTGAGACATGCTCTTAGTAGACTATGGCTAGAACGTTGACGACGCTTGATAAAATAGAGCCATTCTTCAGCAAGCTCTACGTGCTGGCTCCGTTCAGAAATACCAAGATCTATTTATGAACAAGTCATATTCACTTGCACTGCTTCTCCTGGACGGAGTAGCTCCCGAAGACCTCGGTAAATCACTCAAGACGTTTGTTTAGCCTTCTTTGTTTGCAGAAGAGCGCTAAGTATGTATTACAGATTTGCTGCATCTACGGCGCTCATCGTGACATATGGGTACCATGCGGAGCAGGGTGACGCGGTCGTCAATGCAGCTCAAGATTTGGCCACGTCGGTGACTGGACGATTGTCGCCTGAAAAAGCTGCACTGATTCAGAAGGTCCCATTCCGTCAGTCGCTTCATTCATTTTCAAATCTGAGACAAGCTAACTTGAACATTCAATACTCTCCCAGTGGAATACATTCCAGGATTTATGATCCGCACATCATACTGCAGGAAATTGGCAGCAGATGTCACGGATATTCCCTTCGAGTTCCTAAACAAAGAACTGGTATATTGTCGTAGCTGTAGATGCACCTCCCACTAACATGTGTTGAAAGGAAAAAGGAACGGAAAAACCTTCAGCGATGGTTGATATCCTAAGCGGCCGTGAGGATTCCAAAAAGCAAGGGTCTGACCTCACCTTAAAGAATGCCGCTGCGACGATCCACCTTGGTTAGTGCTTCTTTGTTTTTTCTTCATTTACCTCAAACCAGAACTCATGCACCTCGTCCACTAGCTGCAACGGAGAACGTGAGTAAATAATATACGAGTTATGCTTTAACTCCACTCACCTCTGATCGACAGAATGCTGCTACGTTGCAAATTTTCATCTTGGCCATGTTCCTCTTTGGCGACAAACAACGCAAGGCTCAAGAAGAGATCGATCGTGTTGTTGGCCAAGATAGGCTGCCGACCTACGAGGACCGAGCATCGCTTCCTTACATCGAGGCCCTTATCTGCGAATCGTTGCGTTGGCATCCCTCTGTACCTATGGGTTCGTGATGTCATTCATATTCGTAACAGCGATGAACCTTATGACAGGCGTCCCTCACTACTTGACGGAGGATGATGTATTCGAGGGTCACTACATGCCCAAAGGTAAGTGCTTCAGTGATTTTGTGTGAAACGATTATAATTTTGTGCATCACACCTCTAGGATCAATCGTGAAGTTTAATGCATGGTACGTCCCTTCGAAGTTGATGATAATACAACCTGTCTAATATCGCATCATAGGGCAATGTCGCGCGCATGCGAGGATCCCGAAACCTTCAAGCCAGAGCGTCACCTCCTTCCAAATGGAGAAATATCTCCCAATTCTCGACTGGCTAGCAGTTTCATGTACGGGAACTTCGGGTTCGGGAGACGGTACGTGTTCTCATCCTGGTGAACGCCAACCTGCCACTTATACACTTTGTACATGCAGTGCTTGTCCTGGGCGTATCTATGCAGACAATCTTCTATGGGCTGCTGTCGTACAGATGCTGGCGACCGTGACTATTTCCAGGCCTAGAGATGTGAATGGGAAAGAGATTGATTATAGTCCCAAGTGGGAGGGTGGCTTGACTGCGTAAGCATTATTTGTCACCCCCAAATGTGAGCGTGCACTTACATTGGTCCTCTACTTATTTAGACATCCGAAACCATTCCCCTATGTCGTCACCTGTCGGTCGCCAAAGCGGAAAGCACTCCTTCGCGAAGCAGTTTCTTGCGAGCAGGATAGCTATTAGATGGCTGCTTCCTGCAGCGGTACCATTAAGTTCTACTTGGTCCCTATTTTCTCAAGTTTTTACCATAATATCATCGATAATCATGGAGCTAGACAGTGGATATATTAGCTACTCGATATCAAGATAATTAGATTACTCTTTGATGTTGTCTGGTCGTACATTTGAATCAAGGTGCGAAACATGGAACACAAGTCCGTGTTGGCACATGTTCAACAATCTCTTCTGCGGTGTCTCGTTCCATGGACCTCTCGAGTATCTGTCTGGAGTTGACTCCCTTTTGATGAATATGCAATCGGAGAACAAATTTAAGAAAAGTGGGTGAAGCTCATGAGCTTCATACACATGTGAATAGCCGATGACCTTTTCAGGTGAGTGATTCTCCTCGGGGTTTGTTAGTCTTGCAAACGTATTCATAAAGTCCCTGACTAGATATAAGTACAGAGCATGAGTTTAAACTCAATGATGCACATGACATCATACCTGCAAAAAGAATCCAATGTCGCTAGCTGCATTTTTTCTTACATAGAAGCCATCGTACCATTGCAAGACGAAGACTCGAGAGTTGCAACATAGTGCTAGACGTTTGAGCTTGAATGTTGCATGTCCACATACGTGCTTCAGGGATGAAGTGAGCGGGTAGAGGTGAGCAAAATAATCCGGTCTCGTCGTTATCGATCTTTGAAAGCTGATTCTAGCGGCATTTATATTCATGCATAGATCATCGT
Organism: Suillus lakei; assembly: GCA_016628065.1. Taxonomy (NCBI): domain Eukaryota; kingdom Fungi; phylum Basidiomycota; class Agaricomycetes; order Boletales; family Suillaceae; genus Suillus; species Suillus lakei. The sequence continues at coordinate 66,317 of JABBWA010000200.1, read as the reverse complement.
GTTTTTGCTGACGAGTAATCGTTTAGTCTATAGGAATTAAGTAATGGATAACTATCCACGCAGGCAAATAGATTATTTCCGACACACTATGTACTTACAAGGCATTGAATTACCACAGTGACACTGTCAAGCTGGAACTTCGTGCACGCTGTAGTGCCTGCATACATAACAGATCTCCTTGTATCTTGTCGCTCTCAATGGAAGAAATGAACGAGCTGTATATCCAAAACGCTGCAAGCAAGGAAAGAATATCACTTGACCGAATCTCGTCTGAGGGATAAAGAGGAACTGACAGGCGCACTATGCTAACAGCGAGCACAGTCGAGACAACTATACCAAATAGATGCATTTATCATATCTGACCAGCCAAAAGGTCCAACAAGCGAACTTAGCATTAGAGCCCAGAGCAAAATATCAAAATTACCAAAGTTTTCGTCCAATGTGTACAAGAATCTTGGAGATGCGAATTCCTGCGCAAGGCCATCAATAGCAAAGGAATCTGATAGGACGTGGGGTCCAACTCATCACAAGAGTGCCGAAGGTTGAGAGTTGTGCGTAATATAGGTAGTGCACTTGCAGGATATCATTAGAGGCCAACTTTTGGAACATCTGATGGGCCCAACTTTCTCGCTCAACCCAGCTAGCCCGTCACAACCCATAAGGTTTATATAATTGGTAGAACTCGTGAGCAAATACGTAGTTTGAGGGATGGGCCATGTGCTGTAGGTGACGGCACCAATGCAGGCTCACGATGCAACGGAGCGCCCGTCTCTGTTCAGTACTGCTGAGCCAATCATGTTAGAAGCACGTTGATGATGCATAATAGGAATTGAATGAAAGAGCGAAAACTTGGGATTCCAAAGGATGAAAAAGCAGCTGAAGAACGGATTGTATGTCAATGGAGGGATTTAGAGGTTTGAGGTATATAATCGCTGAACAACCGGCAAGATCGACTCATCTGTGGAATGACAGTTGATTGATAGATCTCCGTCCATAGCAGAAAGGTGATATGTGGGAATAAAAATCTTCGAAACATGTCTCATGTACATAAGTGAAGGTCCAGTATAATATGAAGTGACCGAGTAAACATGAGGACAGCTCACCACAGACATCTCACTACACATGAGCGCAGCATTGAATACAATCCTGTGCGGGTATTTTTAGTCGAGTGGTACTGGGACCATATGTATAACAGGCTGTACAAAGGAACGATACTGTGGTGATCATACTTAGTGGCAGTGGCGCACCTCAGGCTATGCTGAGTGCTAAGGGACTCTCCATTGCTTCCTTCTTTGCCGCTACCTTCAGCAGGTAGCACGTGGGTCTCAGGTTGTCGGTTTAATGATTCCGCTGTCTCCATGGATGAAGAGATTTTAGAAAGAAAGCTGGAGGAGACCAGTCTCACGAGCTACTTGACACTGGTCGGTGATCGGCAATTATATAAGCCGGCTAGCGTTCAGTGATGAGCACCGCAATGGGACAAGCGCCTTGAAGTTGAACCATGCAGCACCTTCATCTGGCAGAGAAAACAATTGAACTTGTAATGACCATGCAGTATACGGCCTCGTCGTTCGTACTTGACTATTTTGCAAAATCATTGCAATGAAAGATCATCAATCATTGATCATCGTGGTTGATGCATATGCATGAACATTGGAGGCGACGACAGCACCGAATTCTGGTCTGGTTCCACTTGTACTAAATGATTCTCCATCATGATTGCTATCACGGCGTCCACAAGTCCGGCATTCTCAGTGATAAGAGGGCGTCTTGTGTTGGTTGTTTCGGTACCATTGGATGGACACCCAAGAGGAACTTCATAGCAACAACACAGCAACTTGCCCCAATCAAGATCTTCCTCGAGAGTTTCTCCGACTTTAAAGCGACGATGAAGGTTCGCTCCTCAAGGCCTCATCCGACGTACCACCAACCTCCAAATCTAGGTACAAATTCAAACATCTTACGCCGCAGACTAACATCCGGCAACGTCGACAAAACGTTAACCCACCTGCTCAATCATCATGTCCGCTGCACAACCCCCCCTTCGCGCCACCACACTCTTTAACAATAACAACAATAATCACCTCCCAACCCACCATATCCGCCTAGTCCCTCACGTGCACCTCGATTCCCGCCGTGCCCACCATTTCGAACCCATCTCCCGCGACCTCAGAGATGGTGATACTCCCCTCCGCATCGGCCGCTTCACAGATCGCTCAAGTATCAGTCCCACAGCTGTAAACGCCTTAAACACCAACAAAATTGCTTTCAAAAGCAGGGTCGTTTCTCGCTACCATGCAGAAATCTGGTCAGACAACGGCAAATTCTACATTAAAGACACCAAATCTTCAACGGGCACTTTTCTCAATTCTCACCGTCTGGGTCCTGCAGACTATGAGAGTAAACCACGTCAGCTTAAACATGGCGATATCGTTCAGCTTGGAGTCGATTATGAAGATGGTATCGAGGATACACATAAATCCGTAAATATAAGGATCGAGATTGGACACGCATCACTGAATGGAGAGCTGATCGGTCAACCTTGCACCCATCACATAACTGCGGAGGTTGAACGTATCGAGCTTTCTCCCAACAGAGAACTGCCCGTGAGTGGAGACCATGTTGGGATGGTTCGGCTCTGGTCTATGCGGGACATACTTGAGCAGTACAGGACGGAGGAAACGATAAAGGGCGCTGAAGATGCACAGCGGCAGCATCGCCTTACTCTCAGGGACACACAGGTACGCTCTCACCCATTATTGCTTGGCATTCTATTCAACCACGTCGTGCTGCGTGGCGACGCACAGCTGCCCCGTCATGGAAATCATCCCTCGGAATCTGATGAAGCCTCAGTGACTGTCTTGGATGAACGCATTGTGGGAGACCTGCATTCCGCTAATGAGCGGCTGGCCCAAGGGATCAATGAAGATGGCAACAGCCATCATTGTTATGCCATTCGCTCAATTGTAAGGGCGCGAATCTCCGAGTGGGACGGTGCACTTCAATACGCAGTCAAGGTCAGACACACTGCCTATCATGACACCATTGATGACAACTTCGGTGCATAGTCAATTGCCGTACAGCCCTCGTTATGGGGATACATTTCCAAGGGCATCGCCCTCTCTGGCAACCAGCAGCTTTCAGACGCGGTGGAAGCTTTCGATATTGCTTTCGTATTTTCAGAAGATGACTCGAATCCGGTGACCATTGATCTTTTACTATTAATCAAGGTATTCTGGCCACTATTTTTAATAGTCAGTTTGTCATACTCAGAATTCGTTGTCATTTATTCAGGCTGTTGCACTTTTCAATGCCGGTCGCCACGACGAGGCGATGCGGAGAGTTCGAGATCTCACCACCGCTTGCCAACACTCAGATACATTTCCGTGCAGCATGGTCAATGTGAGCTTTATGTCAGACCCCATAAATTTTCTCATCTTGAGATACACTCCTCAGTGGTATCTATATATGCAGCTTGCAATAATTGCTTTTGAAAATGGGCAGTACAGCGAAGCCGCCAATCAATTCACGACCAGTATTACGACCATAACCGGCTTGTTGTCACTCAAAACGCCTTTGGATCCTAGATTGGAGATCTTCACATTGGTGCGTCCATATGACGCTGTCGAGGAGATTTCCACTTATAAATGACGTGCGCTGTACAGCTATTCGGATGGGACTTCGACTCCATACAGCAAACTGCCCATCAAAGACGATGCGAAGCGTTCCTTCGTGCGGATCGACTCCCCGAAGCAGCCGAATCTCTTCAATATATGATGAGCATGTTTGACCAATCTAAACAGGACAGCTACCTCGAATGGTCTACAGGTGAGGCCGTAGCAATTTGGATGGCTTGATACTTACTTTGGTGCCGATTAGCCTTCAAGGAGGCTTGTACTGCACGGTGTGTTGCAAAGGCAGATGAGGCCGTTGCCGCGGACAATTACGAGATGGCTGTGGAATTGTATTCCGCAGCGATCGAGCTGGATTCCTCATCACATGTCCTCTTTGCGCACCGTAGTAAGGCAAAGTTGGGACTAAACCTCTATGCTGAGGCCCTTCACGACGTAGAAAAGGTGCGGATAATATCATTCATCTGTTCGAGTATTTGAGCTGATAGTGCCTATGCATAGGTTATTGAGCTCAACCCTTCATCTTCTCTTGGCTACGAACTGAAGTATGCAGCGCTTCACGGGGCGCAACGTCATGATGAAGCAATCGAGCTCATCAAAACTATATTTACCAAGTCAGACGATGCCCCCGATGCACATATACAACGTAAGGCCCAGATAACTCATGCGTCGACATGAAGTGATTAACTCTTCATCCAGAACTTCGTCAGCAGTATGTAAGTCCATACGAATCAGTGGACACTATTCGAAGAGCCATTCAGGATCAACTTGAAAATACCCCTCTTCGTCTACTCAACACCTCCACCGGTCGTTTATGCGATCGAGAGGCTCAGATCAACGCTTTCATGGAAAGCACAGAGTACAAGGAGCTTTTATTCTCATCGATTACAAATGTGGACCTCGAAACGGGGCCCGTTCGGGACGCGGTCGCGAAGTACTTCAGTTGGGTCATGTTATCCCATAGGTGGGAAAGCAAGGAGATGCTGCTGCACGACATCAAGGACAAGGTCGTATACGATTTAGAAGCCGTCGGAACCACTGTAAAGTTGCAGATGTTCTGCAAAATTGCTCGCGATGGAGGCTATCGCTGAGCGTGGAGTGATACCTGCTGCATTGATCAGAACAACAATGTCGAGCTCCAACGATCGGTCAACTCCATGTTTGTCTGGTATCGCCAGTCAGCTCTTACGATTATCTACCTATCGGATGTTCCGCCCTGGGCAACCTCGGGCGCACTAGCGAGCAGTGTTTGGAACACGCGAGGATGGACCGTTCAGGAATTCCTCGCTCCCAATGTTGTTCTCTTTTACAAAGCAGATTGGACCTTATATCTCAACGACCGCTCTCCCAACCACAAGTATTCTGTGACCATCATGCAGGAGTTGGAGGCTTCGACAGGCATAGATGCCCAAGCCCTCGTGGCCTTCCGTCCGGGCATGGCAAACGCCCGAGAGAAACTCCAATGGGCGTCCATGCGCGTTACGACGTTGCAGGAAGATATCGCGTACTCATTGTTTGGTATTTTCGGCGTCCATCTACCCGTAATCTATGGCGAGATGAAGCAAAATGCTCTCGGTCGGCTCTTACAGGAGATCGTCGCTCGGTCGGGCGACATCACTGCCCTGGACTGGGTCGGAAAATCATCTGGGTTCAATAGCTGTCTCCCAGCTGATATCTCCTCATACAAAGCTCCTCCGTGCCTCCCGCCATCCCTATCCGAAGACGACATGCAGACATCGGTTTCCACGCTGCGACACACTTGGGGTGCAGTGGAGTCAGCTTCGAGTCTTTACACCCTCCTTGACAACCTCAGCGCTCCTCGTTTCGCGAATTTCAGACTGCAACTGCCGTGCATTGCATTTCCCGTCACCGAAGTCAGACGGAGGAATGGCCAAGCTCAGAGACACACGTTTCACTTATAATGTCAAAGCAGACGGGCTTCAAAACTTGTTGATCAACACGGAAGATAGACTGTTTCAATTCTCACGAGCAAGGCCTATAGAGCAGACATTGCTGCTCGTCCGCCCGTGGGATCGCCATGACCTTGGGCTACCTGACTTTGCCGATGATAAGACCATAGAGGCTTGGTCTTCGCGATGGTCTACACCATGGTCTATGCCTTTGTCCACGGCCTTGTCTCCAGAGCTGGGTGGATCTCCTAAACAGCATGGACCGGTTGAATCGGAGTCACACTCGCGAGCGTTGAGGTTGATCGTTCGCCTTGGACAGCCTTTTGGTGCACTCCTGCTGGCGCAGCAGCGTGGTGGGGAGTACAAGAGAATCGCCTCTGATCACAAAATAATTGCACAAGTAAAGGACGTGACTGCTGTTGATAACATGATGGGCGTCAGGAAGCTAGAAGTATTGTAGCTGCGTTGTCGTCGGTTGAGCGTGTTCTTATTGATATTTTGACAGTACATGCAATATCCCTTGGCATTTCAAATTTCAAGTCTCAGGCACTTATGGCCGCAGCTTCTTTGTTAATATTAATATTGTCATCTCGTCGTACCATCTTAATATTCCAAGTGCTCGCTCTCACTTTCACAGCCAGCACAGTGGAAAGTCTCCTTTTTTGGCATCGAATGCCATGTCCCTTCAAGCCACGAGTTTTGACGCCCAGTGAATGCTGGACATTCGGAAATCGGAAATCTACTAGAACAGACGTAAATATACGCAAAGCCACTTTGTACCCTACATACATCATCTTATCTACGATAATCGACGCGTTTCGCAAAGACAACATTAATGCTACAAACATCGTCGTTGTTCTTGCTTTTTGTTTTGCTTTTTGAAAAGGTAAGCTATTTTTTTGAAGACTGCTTGCTTGTTTCACGCATTGACTTCATGTTTAGCAAACGAAAATTGCAAGCAGCAGCCGTACTGCAGTTGCTATTCGCACACATCGATCGTAACGCTGTATATATATGGAAGCTTCTGAGGTTAGGTCTGATTCGTGCTGGCCTCGTGTTTGTCTGGACAGGGTATAAGACCCACTTGTTATCTTTTATCCGAATCGTTGTCTTGTCTTCCCTGCAGAGTTCTCATCATCTGGACGCTGCATCCACCTTACTGCAATCCATTGAGGTGAGTGAAGCTTGAAGCTTTGCAGTCCACAGTTAAACTTGGTCTAGGTCGTACACGAAGAACACGTGGTCATACAGCCCTTGTCAGCGTCAATTTTCCCTCCCATTCGTCCGTGCAGCATGGCAGCACTGATTCCAGCCATCATCCTCCCAGTCCTTGGTATAACATCCAAACTCCTGGCAGCAGCTGTTCCAGTAGCAGCAGCCACCATCCTCCCAGTCCTTGGTAAAGTTCCAGCAGCAGCAGCCACCATCCTCCCAGTCCTTGGTAAAATATCTGCTCCACTGGCAGCAGTGACACATGTGGCAATGGCGGCGGCAGACACATTTACACAGGCTCTTGAGACTCGGAAGAAAGTTGAAGAAGAAAAAAGAGCCAGGTTTGCTGTGGAGAATGCGACGCGTGTCGCAGAAGAAGCGAGGCTCAGGATTGAGCGTCGATGGTTTGAAGGTGTTCGCCCCGAGTGCCGCCCTTCGGAGGAAGATGTTGTTCAGATGAAGGCCAAGTATCACTACAGCCCAGGCTTCTTCCATCTCGCGGTTGTTGGCTCTTCTGGAGGCGGGAAGTCATCCTTTATCAATGCCGTCCGTGGCCTGTCCAATGATGACCCTATCGCCGCACCTACGGGGATCGTCGAAACCACCAATAAGGTCACGAGATATTCCGATCCACGTCCAGACTCCCAGATCATTTGGTACGATGTCCCTGGAGCAGGGACTCAAAATGTGCCTGACTGGCAGTACTTCAATGACTTGGGCCTCTACATCTTCGACTGCATCATCGTGCTGATCGACATTCGTTTCTTTGACTCCGACCTCGCCATCCTCCGCGCCTGTGAGCAGTTCACCAACATTCAGGCATTCGTCGTTCGCTCCAAGTCGGACCAGCACATTTCTAACATGACATACGCCAAGATGCCATCAGGGTTCGACCCATTGGAAGAGATTGACGACAATACACGTCGTCGTCTTGTGCAAATAAGATCCGAAGAACGGATGAGGTTCATCGAAGAAACACGCCGGAATGTGCAAATGAACCTCGAGAGACAGAATCTCTCTCCTCAGGGGGTCTACATTGTTTGCAGGAATGCCATGCAAGCGATATGGAATAACTCGAACTCCTCGTCAGCAATTGACGAGGCAGAGCTTCAGAACGCTGTCAAAGAATTTGAGCGTAGGCGTCTGGAGTCGGAATCTTGAGCATAGGTCAGATCGTCTCACTCGAAGTGTATTTTCTATCTCATAGCTACTAGGCCTGTACTGACAGCGCCATTGCTTACACAAAGCTTAGAATAAGCAGCCCGTAATCCGTATTTCTTTTGGTCTTTTTGTCGGCTGGTTCTTTATTTATTTTCTCGTCAGATGTGGTGTCCCATCGAGATCGCACCCCTCCCAAAGTCTGTAGTTATATCATGTTTTCAGTTCGTTTTTGCTTTACACACACAACCGACTCCTACATCATTTTGACAATGAATTTTGATTTGTGCCAAGCACCGATCTTTAGTTCTTCATTCAATAGGCCCTCATTCACCAGATATCTCGGGCTAAGCACCCCTCCGGAACAATGGAGCCGCGCGGTTCAGATCCACGACTCTCTCATTCCCATCCTCAGACTTAAGTCCTCAGCTCAAAATAAAGTCATCTCAGACAATGGCCTGACCGCGCGTCATATGCTGGTGAATCATAATTGCTGGCAAATCTGAGTTGAAAACGTTGAAGGCAATTCCTGGGTAGTATCAGTCGAGCGGGACCCATAGACACAATGACTGCTTACCCAAAATGACTCTTTCTTCCAGGATGAAGGCGAGTCGGGTGGTTGCGCCAAGTATAGCTTAGCAAGAGAGAGAGAGAGAACCTAGAAAATGAGGATCATCCACTTCCGCAATCTGCCCGAATTGCAGCGACGCCAACTGCAGAGATGCCTTCACTTCCTCATTCGACACTATTTCAAGTGATGGTGCTGCGACGTCACGAGTCCCATTCAAAGGTTTAAGTAATAATGTTTAAGCTAGCTTTGGTACCGCTGGGTGTCTGCAACAAGGCGGGATGAGTACACACCTGGCAAAGGTACTAATGCATGGGTGACTCTTCAAAGATCGATACTTGGGGAGTCTGCGAAGTCAGGTTTCACAGGCTGAGACAGGTGAGCACGAGTTCTTCATACTGCAGAATAGCGATTAGAATGTCAGAGCGGCAGCGTAGCGTTGTGATGAAAAAATGACATGGGAGAATGACGCACGTGGACGGAGACGTTGTAAGGAGACGTTCCCCAAGGCCATCCTGATAGGTTAGAGCTTCTCAGAGGTCGAGTCACATGGCATACAGCCGCTTGGAAAGTACCATCCAACCTGGCATAAGTCCGTGGGTGGAAGTTAACGTTGATCTTAAGCTTGAGCCGTGGCGGTATATATATATATGAGTAGTACCGAGTATAAGTAAGCCTGAAGGAAAAGAAAGAAAGAAAATTCATGTTGTTTTGGGTAACTCCGCACCTGCGTCCCTAATTGCAAGGTGCTGTTTTGACCACTATCCCCTGCGCTCCGCTCAGATACGACGATCAGAAGCCACGTGGTTTGCGGCGGGAGGGGCGACCGACAAAGATAGCGGAACTGACAAGGATGCATGGTCTATACGTTCGTTGACTAGATCTTGTGGTACCTGTGTTCTGGGAATGGTGCAGACTCAGATGCGTGGGCCTTCAAACATCCGATGAAATGGAAGCATATATACCAATAATGAACCAGATCCATCGGTCCCGCACACGGGTAAAGGGCGACGAGATATTCCGCGAATAGAAATTCAATGAATGACTGAGCGGAGGCTTGGCGTTCTAAGGAAAGAAAGATGAGATGAAGGACCAACCGTACGGAGGGACTTGCAAGAAGTTTGAGATATTATAATTGCTGAATAGCTGACAAGATGGACCATGATAGATGCTGTCCTGGGTCCATTGCTAGAAAGGTGGTAGGAAAACCTGTATAAAAATCTTCGAGACACGTTCTGTGTAAGTAAAGGTCCGGCATAATTTTGAGTGACCGGTTAGCAAGCGCGTGATTATGAGACTTTCACTGAACTCACCTATGGCAGTAATTACTAATACGAAGGTACGACTATATCATCCATTGGGACCGTTTAACTAGCATCGATCGGACCTTGTGATTCGTTGCAGCCGCTCACCGTGACAGCACCTGAGTCTCTCAGGCAGGGACAGGACCGGGCCCAGTCCCTTCAACAACTTCTCACCGACGACGAAGTTTCGCTCATTAGCCTGCCCGCTCAATCATATCAACATCATGTCCGCTGCACAACCCCTCCTTCGTGCAACCACTTTCTCCAACAATCACAACAATAACTTCCCAACCCACCGTATCCGCCTAGTCCCCCACCTCGATTCCCTCCGTACCCTCCGTTTCGAACCCATAACCCGCGACCGTCAGAGACAGCGACACCCCCCTCCGCATCGGCCGCTTCGCAGATCGATCTGACACAAACAAACTAGCTTTCAAAAGCAAGATAGTCTCTCGCGCTCATGCAGAGATCTGGTCAGACAATGGCAAGTTCTACATCAAAGACGCAAAATCTTCATCAGGCACTTTCCTCAATCATCTCCGCCTAAGTCCTGCGGGCTCTGAGAGTAAACCACATCAGCTTAAAGATGGCGATATCGTTCAGCTCGGCGTCGATTATCAGGGCAATACTGACTGATAACTACAAATCCGTAAAGATGAGGATCGAGGTTGAACGAATTTCTCCCAAGGGAGAACTACCCATGAGTGGAGACCGTGTTGGGAACGTTCGACTCTGGTCCATCGGGGGCCGCCTACTTGAGCAACGCAAGACGGAGGGAAGGATAAAGGATAGTGAAGAAGCACAACGACAGCGACTCTTCACTCCCAGTGACACGCAGGTACGCTCTCACTCATTATTTTATTCATCCACATCGTGCTGCATACGGCCAGCTGTACTATCACAACAATAATGACGAGTCAAATTACGATCACGACAGTCGAAGCAATCATCCCTCGGAAACTGACGAAGCTTCAGCGACTGTCTGGGACGCATGCATGTCTGGGGACCTGCATGCTGTTGAAGTTCTGGTGACAAAGATAATCGCCGAAGGTGGTAACCGCGGTGATTTTTATGCTATTCGCTCACTTGTAAGGGCTCGAAAATTTGAGTGGGACAATGCGTTTCAAGATGCAGTCAAGGTCAGACAACTCTGCCTATCACGACGCCGTTGACGACAGCTTTATTTCATAGTCAATTGCGACACGGCCCTCATTACCAGGGTACATATCTAAGGGCATCGCCCTCTGTGGCAACCAACAGCTTGGGGACGCGATGGAAGCCTTTCGATCTTGCTCTCATGTTTATGGAAGATGACCAGAATCCAATAACCATCGATCTTTTCCTATTGATCAAGGTATCCTTGTCACTATTTTTAATAGTCAGGTTTGTCAATTCAATGCCATTTTCTCCAGGCTGTTGCACTTTTCAATGCCGGTCACCACGACGAGGCAATGCGGCGAGTTCACGATCTCACCAGTGCTTATCAACATTCAGATACACTTCCGTGCAGCGTGGTCAACGTGAGCTAAATCTCAGCCTCATTGAGTTCTCTCATTTTGAGATACACTCCTCAGCTGTATCTACGTGTGCAGCTTGCAATATTTGCTTTCGAGAATGGGGAGTACAGCAAAGCTGCTGATCAACTCACTGCCAGTATTACCGCCATCACCGGCTTGTTCTCAGCTCAAAATGCCTTTGGATCCTAGATTGGAGATCTTCGAGTTGGTGCGTCCTTACGATGCCATTGACGAGACTTCCGCTTATGAATTATGTGCGCTGAACAGCTCTTCGGCTGGGACTTCGACTCCATACAGCAAATTATCCATCAAAGACGGTGCGAAGCGTTCCTCCGTGCAGATCGACTCCCCGAAGCAGTCGAATCTCTTCAATCTATGATGGACATGCTTGATGAATCTGAAAAGGATAGCCACATCGAATGGTCTACGGGTGAGGCCTTAGGATTTGTGACTTGCACGATGATACTTACTTGGTGCCGATTAGCCTTCAAGGAAGATGTGCATTGCGCGTTGTGTCACGAAGGCAGATGAGGCTGTTGCCGCGGACAATTACGAGATGGCTTTCGAATTCTATTCTACAGCGATCAGGCTGGATTCCTCATCCCATTTGCTCTTTGCGCACCGTGGGAAGGCAAAGTTGGGACGAAGCCTCTATGCGGAGGCTCTTGATGACGCAGACAAGGTGTGGACGATATCCTTCATCTGTTCGGGCAATTTATCTAATGATGCCCATGTATAGGTTATTGAGCTCAACCCTTCATCTTCTCTTGGGTACGAATTGAAGTATGCAGCGCTTCGGGGGGCGCAACGATATGATGAAGCAATCGAGGTCATCACAACCATGCTCACCAAGTTGGATGATACCCCCAATGCACATGTGCAACGTAAGACCCATATAACTCGTGCGTCGACGTGAAGATGATCAACTCTTCCTTCAGAGCTACGTCAGCAGTATTTGAGATCTGAAGCAGTTGATGCTATTCTAAGAGCCATCCACGCTCACCTGGAAAATGCCCCTCTTCGTCTACTCAACACCTCCACCGGGCGTTTATGCGATCGAGAGGTTCAGACAAATGCCTTCATGGATAGCACAGAGTACAAGGAGCTTGTATCTTCATGGATGACGCATGCCCGCCTCCAAATAGAGCCCATTCAAAATGCGGTCACGGAGTACTTCAGTTGGGTCATGTTATCCCATAGGTGGGAAAGCAAGGAGATGCTGCTGCAGGACATCAAGGACAAGGTCGTGTACCATTTGGATCCCATCCGAACCACCGTGAAGTTGCAGATGTTCTGCAACATCGCTCGCGATGCGGGCTATCGCTGGGCGTGGAGCGATACCTGCTGCATCGACCAGAACAACAATGTTGAGGTCCAACGGTCGGTCAACTCGATGTTTATCTGGTATCGTCACTCGGCTCTTACGATCGTCTACCTATCGGATGTTCCGTCTTGGGCAAAGTCGGGTGCACTAGCAAGCAGCGTTTGGAACACGCGAGGATGGACCGTTCAGGAATTTCTCGCTCCTACCGTCATTCTCTTCTACAAAGCAGATTGGACCTTATATCTCAACGACCGCTCTCCCAACCACAAGGGGTCTGTTACCATCATGCAGGAGTTGGAGGCTTCAACAGGCATAGATGCCCAGGCCCTGGTGGCCTTCCGTCCTGGCATGACAAACGCCAGAGAGAAACTCCAATGGGCGTCTACACGAGTCACGACGTTGCAGGAGGACATTGCATACTCGTTGTTTGGTATTTTCGGCGTCCATCTACCCGTAATCTACGGCGAAATGAAGCAAAATGCTCTTGGTCGGCTCTTACAGGAGATCATCGCTCGATCAGGCGACATTACTGCCCTGGACTGGGTCGGAAAATCATCCGGGTTCAATAGCTGTCTCCCAGCTGACATTTCCTCGTACGAAGCTCCTCCATGCCTGCTGCCATCTGTATCCGAAACCGAGATGCAGACATCAATTTCCACGCTGCGACATACTGTAGCTGTGGAGTCAGCTTCGAGTCTTTACACCCTCCTTGACAACCTCAGCGCACCTCGTTTCGCGAACTTCAGATTGCAACTACCATGCATCGCATTTCCCGTCACAGAAATTAGACGGAGGAACGGTCAAGGTCCGGAGACGTGTTCCACTTACAATGTCAAAGCAGACGGCCTCCAAGACCTGTTGATCGACACAGAAGATAGATTATTTCAATTTTCACGGGCAAGGCCCACGCAGCAGACATTCCTGCTCGTGCGTCCGTGGGATCGTTATGACCTTGGGCTGCCTGACTTTGCCGACGATAAGACCACGGAGGCTTGGTCTTCGTGCTCGTCTACACCCTGGTCTATGCCCTTGTCTACGCCCATGTCTCTGCCAGATCATTCGCTGGGCGGCTCTCCTATAGAATATGAGCCGATTGATTCAGAGTCGCACTCGCGAGCGTTGAGGTTGATCGTCCGCCTTGGACAGCCTTTTGGGGCACTCCTGCTAGCACAGCAGCGTGGTGGAGAATACAAGAGAATCGCTTCCGATCACAGCATCATTGCACAAGTCAAGGACATGACTGCTGTTGAGGACATGATGGGCGTCAGGAAGCTAGAAATATTGTAGCTGCATTGTCGTCGGTCGAGCGCGTTTTTTATTCATATTTTAACAGTACATGCAATACTTCTTGGCATTTCAAATTTCAAGTCTTAGACACTAATGGCCACAGTTTCAGTGTCAATATTAGCGGGGTGGAAAGTTTCTTTTTTGGCATTGATGCCATGCCCCTTCAAGCTACGAGTTCTGACGTATGATGGCCGCCGCCGCATCAAACTAGAACATTGGCGGCCAAAAACATATCCTGTTAATGACATAGAACCTACCATTCCTTGGCACTCGCACGTGCCTTCGTGTGCGAGAGTCCACTCTACGTGGTTTACATAGGTAGTCGTCTACAATAAGGCGCGTTTGACACGTTCTCAAGTAGGTCGCGAGGGGATGTGTGCTTCACTTGCGGGGGTGTTGGAAACGCCATCTATGGTCGGTCATGCGAGGTGGGATTTGTAGGGATGGAATCTGGGTAGGGGTCTTCTGCGTGGTTGGGTGAGGGTCGCCGAGGTTGTGGAGGTATCAGTAATGGGGCGTGTGTTTTGGCGTGAAGGTCTTTGAAGTGGGTTTTCAGGTAGTGTTAGCAGTTGACTTGGGCAAAGAATTGTCAGAGTTTACCTTGGCTGGCAACCCATGATAATAGTTTACCATATGAATAGTCGAATCTGCGCGTTTGATATCATCCTGTACCTAAAATCAGACTCTTGAATTATGAGGTACGATTTAAACTCAGTGTGCATAGCACCATCCATCAAAAGGACCGATATCGCCAGTCCCATCGACGCGGCAGATATGTATTAGAAAGTTCAAAAATAGAGGCGTGACAGCGCACGCAACGGAGATGTGGCGGCAGTGAGGGTAGTGGGTGTGCACGGGGAATGTGTTTGATGGGGAAAATGATGTGGGACGGAGGTGGGCGAGGATGTTATATGCGTGTAGTGTTTGAGGAGGACGGAGCGGTATGAGGTCATTCTAGAGGGCTGTTGAGTCTGTAACCTCGGGGGTCGGACTCAAAATGATTCGGTGGAGTGGGTTACTAGCACTGGCGAGTCCATTTGGGAAAGGCGAGTGGGCGTTGGGTGAGGAATCGGGCTTGCGGATGAAGAGACCGAAGACCATCGTGTAGAGAGAACGTTGATCTTTCTCGAGGTCAGTTCGATGTAAAAACACTAGCGTAGATAACGGGACAAAAACGATATCTGAACGCTATAAATTTATAATCTGAGTAGCGTGCACCTTTGCTCGACGTCATTAACATCAACCGACTGTATACTAAACAACAACAAACACATATCACAGTTGTTTTGTCAACGTTCATTCTGTTCTCCATCACGAGATTCTCCATGTCCATGCTGTCTCTGTTTACCATCTGAACATATTTTCTTACACAACTAACTTACCATTTCGCTGCACATCATGACATTCCGGTATCAACTTGGGATTAGATGATATCATAAAGACCGACTCGAAACCAGTAAGATACTGTCTGTGCTCCGTTTCCGCGTTCTGAGCACCTCGTTTACATTGTGATATCAATGGACAATCAGCGCTGCTCTTTAGATATCTCATTGCAAACATCTTTTCTTGTATCTTCTCCGTGATCAGCTCAAGTAACGTCCAATATCAGGCGTACAAGTTATTATCACTACACATGTTCCAGAAGGGGTTATCCCTCTGCTCACCGCCCCATCGATATCTCGTCCACTCATGGCGGGCGTCTGTGTCTTGTGCACGCCAAGGGCCACTTCGTAGCGGTGAGTAGTCATACCACTCTGCCCGCCGATACTCTTTTTCGCTTACAAGTACACACCTCATGTTTGAACCCCTGTCTACTAATATGTATAGTGTAGTAAAGGACAACACATTTTCGGTTTGTATACCATGAGTGCGTGTGGGTTGCCGCGGGTCGGATGCGGCGTTTGGGCGTTCGTTTTTTTGTGCGTGTAGGTACCTGTCCCAATTGGACTTCAAAGTTTCACAGAAGTTCGATAGTCGCAGACGCAGATAAACAATTGGCAATACGCCTGGTGTCTCGATTCGTCTTGTGTTCTTGTGAGCACTACTTATATTCTGCTTGATATTACATCCAATGCGTACAAATGCACCGTAATATCTGATTCGAAACAAGGCCTACTAATCTTCATCTGGGTCTGGCTCTGGGGCCTCTTCCTGCGCACATTATATGGTGAATTTAACACAATGAGATTCGGTGCGAGACGAGGCTTACGCGCGCAAGTACTATATCATTGGCCTACGCGCAATGTAAGGTCAACAAGGTAAGATTTGATGCGAAGCAAGGCTCACTCTGGCCATGACGGCGTTGTTACGTTTGTCAAGCTCACCAACTGCGCGAGCAGCCTGTGGGCATCATATGACATTATGATAGGATTTGACGCGACGCGAGGCTTACTGGTACTAATCCAGCGTTGACAAGGGCTGTCAAGCCGAGGAGAATAACGAAAGCAGTAGAGAGGCGGGTAAACATCATGGTGAGTTGAACTTGTGCGAACTAGAGAGATGTCGTTGCCAACTTGATTATCGGTGCTGTCTGTTTTTATACTCCACAGAAGAGACGTAAAGTCATGTCTTTGACGTTTTCCATGGAAATGTAAAGGAATTTCCAAACATATGACAGTACTGGCAGAATTAAGATGTTTCGTCTCAATGGCACTTGCCAAATATGGTGTTAGCTGTCAACGCATACGTGGCCCGAGTCGATCTGAGTGAATACTGACCAAGTTACTGCGGGGCTGCAGGATTCGTGGCAGAGCCGAACCCTAAGTACTTCATTGCGGTCCGTGTATTTGATTTTGATCAATCCCCGACTCCCCGCAAATGATCGTGTTCCCTGCATATTTCCTGCCACTTATTCCTTTTGCCTCTCCGGTTTCGACTCGCTCACCCAAAGTGGGCCGCTCCTCAGCTTGGCACCATCACAAGAAAACGGTGGGATCTGATTAGGATGACATGGCATATCGCCTCTGTCAACTCACTGACGAGGTTAGTGCCAAGCATAGCGGAGTCCGTCTCACCACGGCCTATGGAGACTGAGCCCATGCCGGAAGCAGAAATTCCTACACAGTACGAGAAGGATTCTCGAAGGGAAGAGAATCTTAAAGGGCTGACTTGAGACCAAGCCGAGCACCTCGTCAGCGCCAGCGATGCACATGTCACATCAACTTCGACGATAATCAGCTACGAACAAGTACGTGTCGCATCTCATTCTAAATTGATGCTCACATAAATTGTATCTAGGTGGCTACACATGCCTCAGGCTGTCGTTCTGGTAATCGTGAGTTGGATTGCTCATTTCAGTACATCAGAACCCAACCCAACTCACCAGTGCCAGCGATGCACATGTCACTATCTATGATGTTTTATCGCGCAATTCACAATATCTACCTGGTTAGCAGGCTTATCTTATTTGGTAGTTCCCCTTCAAGCTCTCTCTTTTTGTATTGACACGCTCAAATGACACTCACATCTTGATTCTCCACCTTCCAATACTCGTTTATTGATATTGAGTATTTCAATCCGGGTAGTCGCACATACTCTGACGCTGGCGGGTTGAATCGATTTGTTGCTGTTCGTACACACAACAGATATGAGCCAATCCCTTAGTGTTAGTGAGGGGCATTCTACAAGACGCGGACACCCTCTCAAATAATTTTTTGTTGACTATATGGCGTCAGGAGTTAAAATGGCAGGATAATCATCATGGTCTGCCACTTCTCACCACGCTCCCACGTATCTGGTCAGTCTCTGTGCAGAACAAACCAGCAGCTACATTTATTCCTCTCCGGCAAACTCGAGGGGCTATGTCCTGAGATCAACGACCTACCTACTGCGAGACTACATCCAGGTATTTTCGCAGGCAAGTGAGTTAATATGGAAAACCCAGAACGATGACACAAGGTGATTTATTTGTTCCATCAACGTGCTGTTCTATCCCAGTCGTACATCAGCTTCACAGCAGTTGCCCTAGAGAGCGGGTCTTAGCTGACGGTGTATTCACGATAATTCTCACATCGCTCTCAACCTTTCGAACTCTGCAGATGAAGACTTAATTTTTTTTGGACCTCAGCGCTTGGCGTCAGAAACATTCAAAGGTAAGTGAGCTTCATTAGGGCTTGAACAAAAAGGCTAAGCAAAGTGGTTGTTGGCGAAATAAGCTCATGTCTGCAAGGTTGTGTGGGTTGGTGAGAGGAGGGAGAAAATCATGGATGAGCGTGTAATTGAGAATGGTTGGAAAGGCTATCTCCGTGTCGTCTCCATACAATATTAATATCAACTGTTCACGCGTCCGTTAGTATCTAAACGAAACTGCAATGAAGAGCGGGCAACGAAGAAAGGTGAATGAATACTATACATGATATGAAATATTTTAGGCCATCCAAACACGGTGACCAGAGCTCACAAGCATAAGCACACTGGCGGGTGGGAAATAGTACAATATTGACGCTCGAGCACAGGAACTTCGATCATGACTATGAGAGGCCAAAGCAAGGAGAAGCAGATTTACAAAATAGCACATCTTGCAAGGACAAAAGCTGTGCTCACGTTGTAGAATTCATCCCCTTCTTTCATTTCCCCCTTGATAACATCAACTCTCATCTGAACTTCCAGCGAGGATGAACTGACGATCAGCCTAACTAGAGGTAAAGTGCTCTCAAGCGAGTTGGGAATCTTCAAAACGATAATCGACGCCAGGCCCACAGCACACGAGGAGAGCTCACCGCAGCTCTTTCCAACACATCCAAAGAATAACTTGCCTGTACTTGACTGCTTGACAGTTTCGCTCGCGGAGCGCAGCCATGGCTTCCACATCAACGAAGGCCGTCTTTACCACACATCCGATTCTGAAACCGGAAACGACTTTGAAGAGTCACGGAGAATTCATTGAATCCATATCCTACTTTCCGGATGGCCAGCGAATGATCAGTGGATCTCGGGACAAGACTGCTCGTCAATGGGATCTTAAAGCAGGTAGGAGATTGAGGAAGCGCGGGATGTATGCGAGGAGGCGGTATTGGCGGTGGTGGTATCGAGGGATGGTCGATGGATTGTCACTGCTGGTGAAGATTGGGATCGCGCGGAGCTGAAAGCCTGTGAGGTTGAGACGGGGATTGTGAAAAAATGTGAAGATTACTCATCGAGGATCTATTATATTGAGATCTCCACAGACAACACACTACTGGCTAGCGGGTCACAAGATGGTACAGCGCGGATATGGAACTTAGATACCGGCACACTCGTGGCTGGTTTGTCTGGAGGCGTTGGTTGGGTTGGCGCAGTTCAATTCTCCAGACTCGAAGAAGCTCGCAGTGAGGTTAGGTGCGGGGACGTGCCTTGAGGTCCGGGATGTCCAAACACAGAGATTCGATATTAAGATAGGGAATCCCCACGCCGAGGTCACGTATCCACGAGTGCTTCTGATAAACAAGAACAAAACCATCAGAGCCGTATTCAGGTTCACCCGAAACTCGAATTTCCAGGTACTAACTTAACCATGTACTTACCCTTAATAGCGTCCAAAGGGGCATTGGACTAAAGGGTGAACCTAGAAAGTGAAGCTTGGGAGAACAACTGATCTAGTCGAAGCACGACGCCGCCAACTGGGAGGATCTCCCACATGTAAAATGTCGAAGCTCCAAGCAGGTGGTGACACTGTGACTCCAATTTCAGGCACTTCCAATATTAATATCTCTAGGAGAATATCGACATCAACAGCGTCCGAACGAGTATCCAACCAAGCCAATGTACGAACATAGATAGTGAAGCCTCAAGGTGCAACCCTGCGATCTGCTCGAAACGCAGCGCCGCCAACTGCAAGCATCTCCTTGTGTTTCAAACAAAGATGATACAGATAGGTGATAACGCTGCGACTCCGATTTTACACACTGCCAAAATGAATATTGAAGTTTCTTGGAGAGCACTAACAGTGCCCGAACGAGTACTCAACCAAGCAAAGGTGCGGGCCTAGAGAGTGAAGCTTTAAAAAACAACTGATCTACTCGAAACGCAGTGCCACCACCTGCAAGGATCATATATTTAAAATGTCCAAAGTTCCAACAAGTGATGACGCTGCAACTCCGATTTTAGACGCTGCCGAAATGAGCATAGAGCATGAACAACATCCGAACGAGTATCCAACCAAACCAATGTACGAACCGAGAGAGTGAAGCTTTGAATCACAACTCTGCAATTTCTCGAATCGCAGCCCCACCGCCTGTAAGGATCTCAAACTAATCTTTGGATTTTTCCTGAACAGACCAAAGACAAGCGAACCTAGCCAGGTTTTGAATTCCGTGGTGCCCATTGAATGCCGCTCTGAAAGCCAACGGCACAGCAAATATTGCCTGAAGGTTTGTGGTCAAGTCAATCGATATGGAACCTACCCATCCTCAAACTACCTCATGAAAACTCAAACTCACCATTGTACGCGAGAGCCTTCGTTCTTCCCTTGCCCCACTTCATGTACGCGGTTTTTGTCTGCAGTAAGGCTCGTTTTTGCACGGACCCGAGCAGGACGCGCAGGAATATCTGTGACATGTGAGTGTTGGAAACGCCCTCTAGATCTATGGTGGGAGAGTAACGTGGGGTTGGTGGAGGTGAGATTTGGGTAGAAGTCTGGCTGAGTATTCAAAACGTGAATTGTGCAACATAAATACCGATGTGTCTTCCCTCGCAACACCACCCCTTCAACGCTCCAACAGCAGCAGCCCCAGAGCGTCTCATCCGCAGCACGATCAACGAGGACGCTATTGCCATCGTGGGTGTGGGGCAAGACATATCTGTATTCACAAGTTCAGAGATGGAAGCGGGACAGTGGATACAATGGACTTGTGATGGCGGGGAAAGTGCATGTAAGAATCAGGTGAACGTACACATGGGTGGTGGTGGTGGAATGGAGATGGAACGTACGAGGTCATAGCCTGAGTTGTTGGGTCTGTTACCTCGGAGTGGGCGAAGGGGGTACTAGCAAGTCAGTGTGGGAGAGGGCGTGTTTATTTGGGCATTGGGTGATGTTAATCAGAGTTGATCCCAACCGTCAGCTTTTTTCGAGACACCAATGTTGACGCCGTCAACGGTAAGGGCCTGAGGGATCGTACAGCATGATGCAGCTTATGGTTAGCTCTGAACAGTTGGTGCAGAAATACGAGGCAAAAATCAAGGAACAAAAACAACAACAAATACGCAGAAAGTGCTCATGTCTGCAGCCTCCACCATGAGCTTCTCCATGCTGTATCAAAGCCTGAGACTGATTGCTCCTTTCTCGCTATGTCCGCAGCCTCCACCATGAGTTTCTCCATGCTGTGTCAGAATCTGAGACTGATTGCTCCTTTCTACGATCAGGCCGGAACTGGCGTGTTGAGTGCAGAGCGGGTCTTCTCTGGTAAGTAGACCAGTCACCAAATTTTACCATTCTTCTTTAGGATGTGGGAGAATGGCACGTCCTTGTTCATCATCATACTGCTTATTTGTGGATGGAACGCGAAAATCCTGAATCTTCATATCGCTTCCAACAACTCAAACCCGTGACAACGAAAAGAAGAACTACTGAGGTGCGCGCATCAGTTCATCATATTTTAAATCATACTATAACATGAATCTAGGTGCTAGCACGCGCCCAGGCCACCGTTCTAGCGCTGGTGAGTTGGAGTGGGATTTCGATGGCATTACACGCGAAACCCAACCGAACTCGCCAGCACCGGCGATGCACATGCCGCAACATTTATGACTCCAACATGCTCTCAGTTTATGCATCTCCAACTACCCAATGACAGCCTCTAAGGCGCCAGTTACTGTCCTCGATATCTGGACTGGCTCATGCCGTTACCCTCGTTCACAATAATGGCTCGTAGCTTCCCCATCTTTAATATACTCCATGAGTGTCTAAACTTACTGTCTCATCCTCGGCTGCGCAGTAGATGCCTTGTCGGTGATGCGCATTGGCTCGTTGACAGGGTTTAGATTTTGCAGTTACACTCTCAAGCTTTCAGTGTTCAACACGCAAGATGTATATGCAACATCGATCTTGAATTCTTGAGACAGGCACTTTATCTCAGTGTCAGATAAATGTTCAAAAATTGGAAGTGACATGAGTTGATAAGCTGGTTGGGGCGTGGACAAAGACAAACAAAACTGGCGCCGAAACATCCACGTGCCTGCAACATGCGCGGGTACTCAGAACAGTTTGATACGATAGGATGATAAGAGGTGGTCCCATAAACGCCCACGCGGCCAAAGCGAAACAGAAGAATGAGCAACTTGAACGATAAAGATTGAATGTTGCCTATCGTCGGGTGTGAAACGGAAATGGAGTGGCGCTTTAGTAATGGCAGTGACTTTGGCCATGGTTGTGAGCCGCGAAGCGAGGAGAAGTAAATCTGATAGAAGGATTCGGGTGCAATGCACAGATGCTATGCAGAGGGGCGTGTTAGGGTATATATGCAAGGCAGCGCCCAAGGCTCACAGTTACTCACATTCAAGACTTCATCGCTCTTCGAGTTCTTTGCTGCTAACTTCTTGGTAACATCAAAATCTCATCTGTCAGATTTCCAGCGCGGGTGAACTAACGTTTGGCTTTACCAGGTGGCCGTCTTCAAACTGCTGCCAACGTCAGTCATACAGCACACCAACATCAGAAGATCCTCACATTCGCACATTTGAACGCATACAACGAATACTACCTTTCCCGTACTTGACTATTTCACGCAAGGCAACCATGGCATCCACATCCACAAAGGCAGTTGTCCCTAAATCGATTCTGAAACCGGTCATGACTTTGAAGGGTCACGGAGAATGGATTCAATCCACATCCTACTTTCCAGACGGCCAGCGAATGATCAGCGGATCTTATGACAAGACCGTTCGCCAATGGGATTTGAAGGAGGGCAAGGAGATTGAGGAAGCGCGGGATATATGCGGGGGGACGGTATATGCGGTGGGGGTCTCAAGGGATGGTCGATGGGTGGTCACTGGTGGTGGAGGTGGGGATTGTGCGGAGCTGAAAGCCTGTGAAATTGAGACGGGGATTGTGAAAACATTTGAAGGGCACTCCCAGACAATCTACTGCATTGATATCTCCATGGACAGCAAGCTGCTGGTGAGCGGGTCAGAAGATGGTACAACGCGGATATGGAACTTGGACACTGGTAAACTCGTGGCTGGTCCGTTCGGGGGCATTGGTCAGGTGGGCGCAGTTCGATTCTCCGCTGATTCAAAGAAGCTCGCAGTGGTGTTAGATTGGGGGACGTGCCTTGAGGTCTGGGATGTCCAATCACAGAAATTGGATGTCAGGTTGGGGAAACTCCAAGAAGACTCCAGGGCTGTCATGTTGACACCAGTTTTCTGGACAATCAATAACAAAACTATCATAGCCGTATTCAACACCAAGGACTCTGATGACCTACTCGAAATTCGATGCCAAGACGATTCATGAGTTTGACGCATCGACACTGGAGACTGTCGGAGCTCCCTTCGAAGGGCACACCGAGACAATCTATGGTTTAGGACTTTCATTTGACTGCACTCTCCTCGCCAGTGCTTCAGGGGACACTACTATCAAGCTCTGGGCAGTTGAGTCCCGCCAGCTTCTCGCTTCCTTCGACGTTCAGAATTCCAGTGGTACCGTTATCCTCTCACCCGACTCACGCCAACTAGCTTATACGTCAGACACCAAAGATGACCACAAGATCTGCATCTGCGACACTCCACCCGACATCCTTGCTCAGGCCCGTGTACGTATTCCTTGCAAACATCTACTGTTAGCCTACTAACATTTCCTTACAGACCATTGCACGCAAAAAGGCAACCCCCAACGATCTACTAAATGTGCGCATCTCATCTTTTACCTATTACACCACTCATTCATCGCTATCATTGCAGTCCAAGGCAACTCGTCGTCCTCCCCCCGGGCACCGCAGGCCACCCATATATGCTGTACCTATGGTGCAGAGACCTCCGCCCACAATCGACTCTGAACAATCCACTTTCCTTCGCCTCAGCAAACTTCTTCGCTTCTCTCCTCGCATGAAAGCGGTACGACCTGGTCGGAATGATCAACATCGTGACCCCCTAGACGTATGTCTCTTTCTCTTGTTTATTTCGCAGTCGGCTCAACACTTGTGCTGCAGTTCCCTGTTACATCGCCCCTACCTCCCACTCGCCTTCACGGGGAAAACCTTCCATTGACTCCGTCGCCCGATGGCAGGGCCTTTTTCAATCCCATTCAGTCGTCGTTAGGCAAGGGGAAGCAGAGGGCACGCGAATCGAAGCGAAAAATTGCAAAAGTTGTCGATGTTCCTCTCGGACAAGCCACCTACGTTTGTGTTTTACGACTCTGGTGTGTTAGTGAGATCTAACCGTATCATTTTCTAGGCTGACGTTGTCGGTGTGGACGATGGAACACGACCGTATGTTCTCTTCTTTTGCCTTAGTTGGTTCCAGAAGGGGGAGAAGAAGCCGGATCCACGACCAGTATATGATGACGAGCTTGAGGACGACGAAGAGGAGGAAAATATTGTTGATCAAATCGCCTTGCCTCCTCCCAGGTATGATCAACATACTCATTCGCAAAATTCATTCACTGATGCGGTCTTTTAGTGTCCAGCACGAAGAAATTGAATTGAAAACAGTAGCTAGGCAGTCACAACCAGAAGCAGGACCATCTCGTCTTGCGGTATCTGACGAATACATAGGGGCGCAGTCTTCGTAAATATGACATCTGTTAAACATTTCATCAGTCGAGTTTCGCATTATACCTGCACCTTTGACATCATGTTGTTCGCCTTTCTGTGTTGAACGATTTGTTTTAGGATATTAAAATTTGTCGAATCCTCACTCAAATACATTGACAAGTAGGTGATACGGTTTAGATATTGAAGCTTGAGTCACAAAGGGATGCCTGTCATCAATGGACATACGCTCGTTCTCCTCCCAGACTAAAAATTTACCCCCCAAACGAAGGTCATGCATAACGGCTAAACTGCACACTAACCTGTTACACAAGAGCCGGAGCGTATACTTGGTGGAAGCCTAATCTAGATCTTCGTAGCCCGGAACATCAGCGGGTTGGATTGTGCTACAGAATGCTACAGAGCGCTCTGTAGCACTCTGTAGTGAATTACGTTTCCCTGATGAAGTCTGAGACGATTAACGACGTGTTTGCGGAGCAGTTAAATCTCCTCAGTCGCGGTTCCTGGTGTCGTTAGCTTGGTCAAGAAGTGTTCCATCGCGGATATATCCACTCATTTGAGACCGTTAGCTTCAGCAGGAAGAGTGGCAGTGAAACACACTATGGCCATCATGTACGTCATGATGTACCCAGGAACGTGCACAAGTACCGTGCACGACAGGTCATAAATCCTAATAGAATTGTGTTTCTGGGTGATCCTTCCCGCATATCTGTTAGTTGTAAATATTCGTCATGAGTATAGACGTGTAAACAAACTGCGGCACATTTTAGCGTGGCCTGGAACTCCTGACATGTCCGCTGTGACTCAGTGTGACAGACTGGTACATTTCAGGGGATTTCAGGTTGCTGGCAGATATAGTGTGTGTTGAGGCCGATGAGCTTGTGACATTGGTCATTGTAGACGATGTCGAAGAGATATTTGAGAGTTTCGATAGTTTTGTCAAGACTTGCGTCGTAGATGAAGCAGAAGTCCTCGAGATCTCACCAGCATCAAATGGCAACTATCGCAGGAGTCATAGCCGCCTCCTCTCGAGTATTGGTCCTGAGCTTCCCCTGGGGTGGAGACACCATAGACGAATGAAGCTAGTCATTGCTTCTTTCAAATGCTTACCGCTGGAAGTCAACACTGCAGCAAAAAAAATCGCCCGAAGCTTGCGGTCAGAAATACGTCCTGTTAATGACATATAACCTACCCTTCCTTGAATTCGTTTGTTCCCTCGTGCGCAAGAGACTCCACGGTTTACGTAGGTATTCGTCTGCAAGAACGCACGTTGTTGTACATTCTCGAGTAGGGCACGAGGAGATGCTGCATCGCGCGGATATGTGTTAGAAATGCCGTCTATGGTTGGTCATGCGATGTGGGATTGGTGAAGATGGAATTTTGGTAGGGATATGTTGCGTGAGTGGCTGAGGGTGGCTGAGGTTGTTGAGATATCAGTATGGGGTGTGTGGTTTGCCGTGGATGCCTTCGAAGTGGGTGTTCAGGTAGTGTTAGTAGTTGACTCGGGTGAGGAATCATCGGATTTACCTAGATTGGCGACCCATCGTAGCGCACGAGACTAGTATACCATCACGAATTGTTGGATCTGCGCGGAAGCGTGCGCGTTTGATATATGACTGTAACCTAGAATCAGACATCTGAACTGTAAAGTACGATCTAAATACTCACTGTGCACCGTATCGCCCATCAGAGGGATCCAAATTCCCAGTCCCTTCGACGCTCCCCTACTGTAACCCCACAGTGCTCATACGCAGCACGATGAGCGAGAGTGTTGTGGTTTTCTTGCTGATGCGGCAAGGCAGATCTGTATTTGAATGTTCAAGAACAGAGGCGTGACAGCGCACGCAATGGAGTTGTGGTGGCAGTCAGGGTAGTGAGTGTGCACGGGGAGGTGTACATGTGTTGATGGGGAAAATGATGTGGGACGGAGGTGGGCGAGGGTACTATATGCGTATAGCATTTAAGGAGACGGAGGTACGAAGGAATAGAGGGCGGTTGGGTCTGTCACCTCTGGGGCGGGCTCAGAATGATTTGGTGGAGCCTGAATTGGCGGTGGAGTGGACGAATACAACCAGCGAGTCCCAATTGGGCATTGGGTTAAGGATCCGGCTTGTGAGTGAAGAGATCGTAGACCATCGTAGAGAGGAACTATCTGAGTCCTTCTCGAGGTCGTTTCGATGTAAAAACGCTTGGTATACGTAGATAATGAAACAAAGGAAACAGCAGAAATGATATCTAAAAGCTATGAAATCATGATATGCTGCAGCGTGCAACCGCTGGTATGCCAAATAACAACAAACACGAATCAAAGCGTTTCGTCAACGTTTATCCTGTTCTCCACCACGAGATTCTCTACACTGCCCCATACTTGCCATATGAACATGTTTTCTTGCACAAATAACTCACCATCTCGCTGCACATCATGATGTTCTGGTTTCAATTTGGGATTAGATGAGTTGCCACCTAACTATCATCCTTCACAGTCATATGATAAAAGACTGACTCGAGACCAGTAAGATACTTTCCCTCCTCAGTTTCCGCGTTCTGAACACCTCGTTTGCAATGCGGTATCAATGGCAAATCAGTGCTTGCCTTCGAATGCCCCATTGCAAACTTCTTCCCTCATCTTTCCCCCATATCAGCTTAAGCAACGGCCAATGTCAGACGGGCGAGTTACTGTCACTGCACATATTCCAGAAGGTGTTATCCCTCTGCTGACTGTGCCGTCGATATCTCGTTCACTCATGGCGGGCGTCTGTGTCTTGTACATGCCCAAGGGCCACTTCGTAGCGGTGAGTAGTCATTCCACTCTGGTCGCCGACACTCTTTTTCGCTTACAAGTACACGCCTCATGTTTGAACAGCTGTCTGCTAATATATTTCTGGGTGGTCACATCCCTGCTCTTTCTGACATTGGTGAATTGAAGGGCTAACATCTGTATGATTTACCATACAGTGCTCGCTCTCCAACTCGCCGGCGCTCGCGATACATGTGTCCCTCTACGTACGACGCGGATGCCCTCTCGTGCAGTCCACCTGATTTACATTGTCACACCCTACGCTTCCCGTTTGTTTTGAGCTGTTTCAATACAATAACGATTGCTCAAATCATCGCTGGATGTTAAATACATCAATGTACCTTTTCTCCCTCTCTTGCCACTGCCAATGTGGGTTATCGCGTTCAAGTTCAGATGGGCTCGAATTTTTTCACGCTATGCTGACTATGAACATTGTCAGGTCGTTATTATTCGGCGGTCCTTGAGCTTGCTGCCTCGGTGAAATTCCCTTGCACTGCATGCTTAGATACCGCAGTTATAACCTCAAGCTGTTTTTCAGCCGTGCTACTCCTCCTGCCGACGTTGATCGACGATAAGTTGCTCATGAGTACATGCTGCATCATATTTTAACTCCATACTTACCGCAAAATACATCCAGCTAGTCGCACACCTCAGGCTGTTGTTCTGGCATTAGTGAGTTGAAGTATTCTAATGCGCAACTCAACCTAACTCGCCAGTGCCAGGGATGCACATGCCACATCAATTTTGACAATAATCAGTTGCTAACAAGTACGTGTCGCATCTCATTCTAAATCGGTGCTCACATAAATTGTATCAAGGTGGCTACACATGCCTTGGGTTGGCGTTCTTGTAATAGTGAGCAACACTACCACAGAAGAAGCGGCTTCGCGTGTGAAGCAGCGCACAAATAAGCCACAGAAATGCTGCAATTGTCAGAGCAGTGAGTGTCGTGGGAGATCCCTCTCAATCCTGTATGTTCACATGCTATTCTGATGGTGTCGAGATTCGCTGAACCATGCTCTACATATAGGGCATCTAGGATTGAGTTCTCGCCAACGATGAGGCTGTTGCCATGATGGTTCTGTCTAATTCAAGTTGATACATCACAGGAGTCTCCCAGCGGTTGATTGCAAGTTATTTATAGTTCTGTTTGATGGTTGAATCAAGGAATGTTTTTGACCTCTTTCTCTTTCTCTCCCTTTCTATTTTATTTATTTACTTTTTGTGGACCCCACGCCTATAATTAAGCTGCCAGATGCGAGGCTGAACTTCGTCAGCAGAAACCATCATGGCATCCGGCAACTTTGTTGGCATTAACAGTCTGTCGAAAAGATTGACATCAGTATATAGTTTTGGCCAAGCATGTCTGGAATGACACCCAGTGTCTCATCCTCTTTCATTTATGTCTAAGTTCTCGAGAGCGCATAAACTGTCGATGATGATGGGAAATGTTCTAACGAAAAGGATCTGAACTTCCGATGTGCAGATCCGTTTTCGTCTGAATAGATCCTGATGGCCATCTGATTTCCAACCGCAGTCAGCCTATAAGTAGTTCAGCCTTGAATACACAAGCCGCATCAGAAAACCTGTAGCTACTTTGAATGGGCTAGTTTCTGCAGTGGGATCCTATGCATCGTCATAAAATTATTCATTTACTTCGCATTCATAGTTACGAGGGAAGGGGGACTAGTCCTAACATCAGCGTGTCCAATTCTGAGCATAAGCCACTAAGCCTGCCTCAAACCTCACCAACTTCATTTCTTATCTCATTCGTCTCCATTTGCGAAGGTTGTTCATAGCGGACAGCTGAAACAAACAGTGATACGTCCGTCTCATGGACATGACTGTCGCTCTTCCGAAGGTGGAATAGAATTCGTGAGGCCAGGACGCTATGGATGACAACTTGTAGCCTAAACACAGTAAGTTCGCAGTTGGTAGTCAATGACAGTTCAACCAGTGACATACGTATCAAACATGTTTGTAAAGCCAATCTACAGCCAAGCAACAGAATATAAGTTATTGTAGTTTGACAGACACGTACACGCACCGGAAATGCTGCGTCGACAATGACATTGGTGACCGTGATGGCTTTGCGAGATGAATTACACAACAATGTTAACTTTGAAGTCAATTATTTCCACGCACCAATGATGCACAACATGTAAAGCATGCTACCGCCGTAGAAGGTGGTTACGATCGAGCTCCGAAATTTCTGGTAGTCGTGGAACCACTTATATGCAGTAAGAATCAGAATCACTGCCAGGTATTGCTTGTAGGTTAGGTGCCAGAAAGTATGCCCAGCATAGTCACTGACCACATTCGAAAAGTCCCAAGATAGCATATACAATTGCAGCATTTTGTGACGTCTCGAAGCCGCATGGCCCGGGTATCATAGATACATCTGATAGCCATCTTAAAACAACGAGTGTTGGTAAATACGAACGAACTCACCTGTAAACTGATGGTCTGGAGTGACGTTCACAGCAACGGCGGCGATTACTGTCACCTGTTGTAAAGTTAAAGATCTATGACCTGATTCCAGCCCTGTGAAATACGCACCACGCTATAAGTTAATAATCCAATCAGCAATCTTTTGCTCTTTCCCCAGAATGCCCAGGTCCGAATAACCAGTAAACCTGTCAAAGAAGCCTGATCTACCCTGTTCTTGGCAAGGACGGTGATGTGCAGAACTCGCACCTTCCGCAGCAACGATACCTATAATATGAATAACTGGAGGTCGTTTCATTAGGTTGAGTGAACATTAACCACCAGGCGATATGACTTACTATTTTCTGCCAGACTAGGAGGGCACTTTGTGCCATATAATCAGCTTATCATTAGAAGCCGTCTCTTCTGTATGCTTACCGGCCCACTGACACGCAGTGCAGCTAAGATAGCCATCAATGGTACGCAAAGATAAGGATCACCAAAGTCGACTCACCA
Organism: Suillus lakei; assembly: GCA_016628065.1. NCBI lineage: Eukaryota > Fungi > Basidiomycota > Agaricomycetes > Boletales > Suillaceae > Suillus > Suillus lakei. The sequence continues at coordinate 35,983 of JABBWA010000200.1, read as the reverse complement.
TATGCAGTCAATCCAGAGCCTACGAAAGGCAGATATCGAGATATGGTGAAAATCACGCGAATCAAATTCCATGGCCTAGACCAGATCCAGTGTACCTGTAGAGAGTGATGAGAACAACAGTCAGAGACGTATCATATTGATCTTAACCTCGTCCTGGAACGTGATGCAGAAATCGAATATCTGAGACGGCGAAAAGAGCCATTGAGCTGGTAACACAACGAATGTACTCGATACTCACGAGAATTGCGAGACTACCAACTACACAGCATAGTCAATGCACTGTCTGCTTCACGGATGATCTGCAAGCACTCACTATTGGTGTACTGAGTCAAACGCCAGGTTAGTGCCGAGATTATCCAGGTGCGATCTTTACATACCTTGGATATCTGCAAATCCCCAACCTCTGAAATATAAGACATCGCAGAAACAAAGATAAACTGTATGCTCTCTACTTGTTGAACTCGCCGGCAAGTCAAGCACCAAAACCACTACAAACTCCACTTATAAGAGTATGATTGTTGACACACGCACGGTCGAGCTTCCCACACATTCTGAATATCCGTGATCATCTTGAACGAGCGCCTTTGGATCAATATAGCACAGAAAGGGGATAAAACGGAAACTTGTTCGAAATGCCTTGCGATTGGTGACCGCCCATGTGAGAGACCGCCATATGTATGTTCGTTGGTACTTTATTGGCGCTGTGCAAGGTACTATGCACAGCCTTGATGATTTCTTACCTGATGATCAGCGAGGAAAGATCAGACTTCATCATCGGATTCAATTATACTTTTATGGATGATCGTACCTTGAAATGTTTTCCCAAAGTGCCTGCCCGGCTCATCCTGACGCCTATATCATCAGTTTGATTCGTTCGGATTCTAGCAGGTTACCGGTGCTCTACCACGTATTGTCATTGTAGTGCTTACCTATGTTTGTTGTAACACCTACGCTTTTGATTCGCTTGGATTCTGGCAGGTTACTAGTACTTACGTATCGCGATCATAGGACTCTTGCAATCGTCAAAAACATATGCGCTATGTTACCGTTGGTGTCTGATATGATATTAATCGTATAGATGGAGTCAACCAACCGCGGCCCTCTGAAATTTTGCAGAGAACTAGGCGGCTACCAGGATATACAAAGGGATTATACTTGGATGAGTCAGGTCCCACTGGCCTGATCGCCTGGAGAGGTGATAATTGAGGAACTTCGAATGATTGTCGTTATGATCAATAGCCCAATGAAGTGTTAAGTACCCAGTAACACTGATCGGCGTATTAGTGTGGTTCGAAAATTGCATATATTATCGATAGATATTGATATTTGAGACTAGCACCGACGTGGCCTATTGATATAAACTGCTGAAATGTTCATGTCTGTGAATAAAATAGTGGACAGAGGCATCAAGTTAAGGGGACGAACCGGAAGTTTGACGTTCCTTGAGCACAGCATTGAAGGAGCATAGACCCATTCGCTATCTGGATAGATTCTATACACATGCACACCAGCTGTCTCCGACGTTCTCCTCCAACAGCTGTGTACCAATTGGCCATTGCGTCCGGGAAAAACCTCTTATGGGAGTTCAATAGTGACAAAAAGGATATGAAGGCGGCCTTGTTTCTACCGTAGTCAGCCTGCAGTTCAGACTCACGTATACAAGCATCAGAGAACTCTTAACTACTTTGAAGGACGTTCGAAGGCTTGAAATCAGGGACGCTGCGACTCATCTGAAGGACCGTCTCCTGAGGATGACATAGCGTGAATACGAAGGGCAAGCATATAGGCTGAAGGCCCGTTACTGGTCTAAAGAGCATGAACAATACTGATGTCAGTAGCCTAATCAGGAGGTAGAGAGAGGGCATATCATAATAGGACCTCGTAGTGCTGGTTGGGTCTAGTTGCATCGTACTTGATGGACTGGTCAGGCAGTCTACTGAGATACATTGGTATTCACAGAGTGTAGGAGAGCTACGCATGAGCGAGTTTACAACCTTATCGTCGTGGCGTAACTCAAAGTTCCCACGCCGACCTAGCACGACCACAACCACCACCCATGTACCAGGTGATCGATGAGGCCAGGCTTCAGAAGTAATTTTGCCAACGTGCAAAACACCATGATAGTATCTTTTCTATCCAGGACATCCCATCCCGGATACGATGTGCGTCACCTGTTTCCTGCACATGTGTGCTGATGACTGTACTTTTCACGAGTTAGCTGTGCCATTGTACAACAGACAGACAGCACACCTGTCTCTCTGGACCTGGCGAGTAGACCAAAGTCTGTCATTTTTCTTCATTGCATTCTCCTTGAGCGAGTGGACATTTCCTGTCGTTTGTCAGGATGCGAAGGTTCGTTCTTCTCATCCATCACCGTTCTCCTGATCTGGTTATCAAATCTTTATATCGTTTCCAACCATTCAAGCCTGGAACGAGGAAAGAATAACCACACAGATGAGTGCATCAGGTTTGTCGACGCCATGTCATGCTCTTATAACATGTATCCAGGTGCTAGCGCATGCATCATGGGGCAGCTGAATGCACCCTGCCTTTGTGGTGGGCAGCTCGCGCACATCGACTGTGATGTCATGTCGGTGCTGTATTCGTTCAAAGACGGCATCTACTACATCCACAAGGGTGTTCACAACCACCCCAAGCAAACTCATGTCTTGCATCTAACCCGTGACGAGCGGACGAGATTTGAACAAATTGTCTTCGAAAATCCTGCTACTGACCCTGCAGCATTGATTGCTGGTCATCACTGCCTTACCGCGAATCAGGCGGTGGAATGTGTATCACAATGTGCTTAACGAATGGGTTCTGGGAAGAGAATATAGCGAGAGTGAATTTGAAGTAAGGAACATATTAGCTGGTTGTGGAACAGGTCTCTTACTCGTGTAATTGACAGCATGGCCCCTCGTTCAGCGATAACTCTGATGCCACACCTTCAGACGAGTTATCTGAAATTGTCGCTCCTTCGCTGCCGGCCGAAGCAGAAATTGCCCCCGTGAAACGCCGTCCTTCACTGCCGGCTGAAAAATTTGCGCCAGTTAAACGTTGCCAGGCTTCACAAAGAGTCCAGAGAGGGAGGAAAAGAAAATAGTTATTGGCTGACATAGCTACGTGTCTTTAGGATGAATAAAATAGTGAAGGAACGAGTATGAACTCGAAAGTATCTATAGGTGTAATTTTCACTGATGCGGCACATTGGCCGCGTCAAGGCTCGTCAATGCTGCGTCACAACCGCGTCACAACCGCGTCAAAATAGCTACGCCACGTTCACACTAATGGCTCGTAGCCTCCACATATATTCCACGGGTGTCTAACTTACTATCTCATCCTCGACTGCGTGCTGGATGTCCCGTCATTTATAAGGGTGATGGGCATTGGCTTGGGTTCAGGTTGCGGGATTAGGTTGCGGGATTTGCTATGATATATGCTGTATATTTTGCAGTTATACTCTGAAGCTTCCGGTTGTTGACACGCAGATGTATTGTAATACCGATCTTGAATTCTTGAGACGGGCGCTTTATCTCAGCGACAGATCAATGCTCAAAGATCAGAAGTGACATGACTTGATAAGGTGATTGAGGCGTGGACAAAGACAAACAAAACCGGCGCCGACGTGCCCGCAACATGTGCGGGTATTCAGAACAGTTTGATACGATAGGATGATGAAAGGTGGTCCCATAAACGTCCACGCGGCCAAAGCCAAACTGACGAATGAGTAACAGGGATTGGGTGTCGCCTATCGTTGGGTGTGAAACGGAAATATATTGATGCTTTAGTGATGACAGTGACTTTGTCCATGGCTGTAAGCCGTGAAGCAAAGAAAAGCAAACGTGATAGAAGGATTCAGGGCGAAATGCACAGCTGCCGTGCAGAAGGGGCGTGTTAGGGTATATATGAAAGACGGCAAGGCCAACAGTTGCTCACGTTCACGACTTCATCGTTCTTCGAGTTCTTTGCTGCTAACCTCTCGGTAACACCAAAATCTCATCTATCAAATTTCCAGTGCGGGTGAACTGACGTTTGGCTTTAACAGGTCGCCGTCTTCAAACTGCTGCCAACGTCAGTCATACAGCACACCAACACAAGGAGACCTCACCTTCGCGCACAAAAACGCAGCCATGACATCCACATCCACAAAGGCAGCTGCCCCTAAATCGATTCTGAAACCGGTCATGACTTTGAAAGGTCACCGAGAATGGATTGGAACCCTATCCTACTTTCCAGACGGCCAGCGAATGATCAGTGGATCTGTGGACAAGACTGCTCGGCAATGGGATCTGAATGCAGGCGGGGAGATTGAGGAGCCACGAGATGTATGTGAGAAGTGGGTATATGCGGTGGGGGTCTCAGGGGATGGTCGATGGGTCGTCACTGCTGGTGGAAATTTGGGTAAGGGTGCGGAGCTGAACACCTGTGAGGTTGAGACGGGGATTGTGAAAACATTTGAAGGGCACTCAAAATATATCCTCTGCATTGATATCTCCACGGACAACACGCTGCTGGCGAGTGGTTCGGGAGATGGAACAGCGCGGATATGGAACTTGGACACTGGCAAACTCGTGGCTGGTCCGTTCTGGGGCGTTGGTTGGGTGGGCGCAGTTCGATTCTCCACGGATTCGAAGAAGCTCGCAGTGAGGTTAGATAGGGGGACGTGCCTCGAGGTCTGGGATGTCCAATCACAGAAATTAGATGTGAGGATAGGGAAACCCCAAGAATCTGGGAGTGTCACGTTGACACCGGTTTTCTGGTCAAACAATAACAGAAACATCATCACCGCATTCGACTTCACCAATGACTCCTGAGACTATACCTCCTCGCAATTCGACCCCAAGGCGATCTACGAGTTTGACGCATCGACACTGGAGACTGTTGGAGCTCCCTTTGAAGGGCACACTGGATCCATCTACTATCTAGCACTTTCATCGGACTGTACTCTCCTCGCCAGTACTTCAAGCGACAATACCATCAAGCTCTGGGCAGTCGAGTCCCGCCAGCTCCTCGCTTCCTTCGACCTTCAGAATTCCATTGGTACCCTTATCCTCTCACCCGACTCGCGCCAACTAGTTTACACGACATGCACCCCGGGTGATTGCAAGATCTGCATATGCAATATTCCACGCACCGTCCTTGCTCAGGCTCATGTACGTACTCCTTGCAGACATCTACTGTTCATATGCTGACATTCCCATACAGACCAGTGCACGCAAAAAGGCAACTCCCAACAATCTACTGAATGTGGGCATCTTTTACCCATTACACCACTCATTCAATGCTCTCATTGCAGTCGAAGGCAACTCGTCGTCCTCCTGCCGGGCACCGCAGACCACCAATATCTGCCACACCTATCGCACCGAGACCTCCGCCCACAATCAACTCGCAGAAATCCAAGTTCCTTCGCCTCAGCAAACTTCTTCGCTTCTCTCCTCGCACGAACGCAGTACACCCTGGTCGGCATAATCAACCTCGTGACCCCCTAGACGTATGTCTATTTCTCTTATTTCTTTCGCAGTTGACTTAACATTCGTGCTGTAGCTCCCAGCTACATCACCCTTACCTCCCCATTGCCTTCATGGGGAAAGCCTTCCATCAACTCCATTGCCCAGTGGCAGGGCCTTTTTCAATCCCATTCAGTCGTCGTCAGGCAAGGGGAAGCAGAAGGCGCGTGAGCCGAAACGAAAAACTGCAAAAGTTGTCGATGTTCCTCTCGGACAGGCCACCTACGTGTGTTTTCTACAATTCCGTTGGGTTCGTGAGATCTGATTCAGTCATTCGCTAGGCCGACGTTATCGGTGTGGACGACGGGACACGACCGTGTGTTCTCTTCTTTTGCCTGAGTTGGTTCCAGAAGAGGGAGAAGAGGGAGGATCCACGGCCAGTATATGATGACCAGCTTGAGGACGACGAAGAGGAGGAAAATATGATTGATCAAGTCGCCATGCCTCCTCACAGGTATGGTAAACCTATTCATTCACAAAATTAATTCACTGATACAGTCTTTTAGGATCCAACACGAAGCAGTCGAATTGCAAAATGTGGCTAGTCAGTCACAGCCTGAAGCAGGACCATCTCGCCTTGCAGTACCTGATGAACACCTAGAGGCACAGTCTTCATAGATATTAGGCGTAGACACGGAAACGAGCTGTAGAGCATTGAAGAGCAGCCTCGAACTCCCGCTTGACGTGGCTGCTGATGTTATTGGCCTGTGAGGCGAGGAACGCAGCATTACAGACTGGCACATTTTTTGGGGGATATCAGGCTATTAGAACTTGTTGAGGACGATGCACTAACCTACCCATCCCAATCTCCACTCTCCACGTACTCTCTTGTATGCAGTACGGCTCGGTGTTACGCGTCCTTGAGCACTATGTGAGAATATCTGTGTTGTGGGTGTATCGGAAACGCCATTCTATGTTGGAGAGTCGACATGAGATTGATTGAGGTTGGATTTTGGAAGGAGTCTGTTGCGTGATGGGGTGGGCGTAACTGATGGGGAGGACATACCTGAGGAGTTTGGGTTTTGGTGCGAGTCAGTTTGAAGGGGGCTTGCGGGTGATACTAGTAACTGCCATTTGACATCCGTCCATCAGTATCCGAAAGTTGACCTAAAGTACGAGATAAACGCTCACTCTGTCTTGGCTCATAGCAATACCCATCAGGAGGACCCATATCCCACACTCCTTCTGAACCCCACAGCGCAACCAATGAGAGCGCTGTCATTATCGTGGGGAGCAGAAAGATGTATCAAAGGACGCGTGACATAGTGAGTGTGGGTGAGGATGGTGGAGATGGTAGATGAACAGAGCTGAACGAGGATCCGGTGTATGGGCTGTTGGGTCTAGATCTGTTGTCTACTCAGAATTGGTGGAACATATGGAATTAGGCTGCTGCAGGGAGTTGGCGTGGAAAAGTGAGTGAGGGTGCATGTGTAGTTGAGCGCCAGGTGATGAATCGAGTGAAGAAACTGAAGAGGCGCGGAAGAAGTGGATGAGGGTGGTGCATATACATTGGGTGAGTGTTAGTGGCGGAACAGATGTGGGGGGGAGGTAGGCGAGGGTGCATACGTGTAGCGTCTGTGGAGGGGCGGAGGGTATCAGGTCGTACATACAAGGCTATTGGGTCTGTTACCTCGGGCGGGGCTAGACTACTGCCACGCGCTAAGAATGTTGATCGAAGATCGTTGGGCGTTGGGTGAAGAATCCGGGTTGCGAACGTTAATCCGAGGCCGAAGACAATGACCTTCTGTGCTGTCTCTCATAAACATTTTTTGCTCTTCTGCAACACGGTGCATTTTCGAGCAGGACGCAAGGGAATGTCTCTGTTACATCCTACTCGAGAACATGCATGACCGTGCGTCTGACTTGGATTCGGAAACAACGCCTGTGGTGGAATCGGTGGTGTGCGATCGGTGGAGGTTGGATTTATGCCTGTGTTAGGATGTGTAGGTACCGGTGAGGGAAACAACTCCGCAGTAGGCGGATATAGTGTAAGGTCAAATGCTATACCTGCTGCTTCACTTGCAAGGCAAGAACGTTCGACCCTAAAGGGGTCTGCTACTGATATAAGTCTGATAGTTAGTATCTAAGGTCGTGGAAAGGTAAAGGAACAAGTCCGAAGGTATGTGGACCAAGTCCGGAGGTCAAAACGTCGGGTCCGAAGGTATACTACCAAGTCCGAGGCACGGGAAAGCGGGTCCGAAGCTTCGGGTCGTCGGGTTATGGATAATAGCACGGGAATGGGTGCGGAAAGCGTCAGACTATGTCCGGAAACAAGGGAAAGTCAGGGAAAACGAATGGCAAGGGTTTCGGGTGCGAAGCGGGTGCGGAACGGGTGTGAACCAGGTATATTCAGCCAGGTAACAGGTAAGGACAGGTATGTGACCAAGTAGATGGGAAGTCCCACCTACAGTAAAGTAAAGAGTGCTTGGTCATACTACCAGTCCTATATAACTAGCTACGTAGAAATCCGGAATATCAAAAACAGGAAAACATCGGGTCCGGTGATAGGTAAACTAACATGAGGCGCTGCGGACATGTGAGAACACAGGTAATAACGCTGTATACTGCATCAGCCATGGGAAACAAGCTACTACGCACCAGTGGGGTTGGACGGAACGGACAGGACATAGGACAGACAGGTTTCCGAAGGTATGCGAGCGGGTCCGGTGCATCTCCAGTGATGTCCGGCGGGTCCGAGGCTCGGAGAGCGCGGGAAAGCGTCGGGTTTGAGCGGGTTTCGTCGGAGATGACTGGGAATGACTGTACTGATGTCCGGACAACTGGGCTTTCGACGTACTCCATAAAATAGGCCTCTGCAGGGCTGCAGTGAGGATGTTTCCTACACCGGATTTGGAGAGGGTTTGGGGTGTAAACTGAGGCGTAGATGCCTTTGAAGTGTGTTTGCAGGGTGACTTGGGCGCTCTAGGAATCGTTGTTGAATTTCACAGTGTTGACCTGAATGCCAAATACCAACAAACACATATCAGGCGCTTGTGCGGCACATCCACCAAATTCCATACCATGAGTGTCTCCATGCTGTGACTGCTTGTTCATTTCCATGACGGTGGAACGTTCTTTCTTTCACTCAGATAACTTACCCTCTCACCGCAAATCACAATGGTCCGCAGTAACTGCTGCATGAGCGGTGAGGAATTCCTCTACCTCTTTTCGTGTGCTTTCTATAATTGTTTACAGCTCCTACTTCTCCTCACTGTGTTTCGTTGGGGTGTTTCGGGAGTTACAATGTTTTGGTCTAAATCATTGTTGGACCTCAAACCCGTTACTGTTGATGATCGCGTCCAAGGTCAGTGGGCTTGAGGTTTTGCGATGCTTAATGACTGTGGGTGTTGTCAGGGCGCTCTTATTCAGCATCTCTTGAGCGCGCTCATGTCTGGCTGTGCGAATAGATATTGCTATTGAGGGAGAGAAGGAGGTGCTATAGTGAGTCAGTTGGTCGCTATCATTCATCTAGAGAAACTGATGTGTCCCAGCTGTTGTGCCTTCCGTTGTATATGATGGTGTGCCCACCGATCTTCAGTACTGCTGCTCTTTTCATGGGTTAGCTGGGTCCTTGCAAAACAGCCGGCACACCTGTCTCTCTGGACCTGGCGAGTAGACCAAAGTCTATAATTTTTCTTCATCTCATTCTCCTTGAGCGACTGGTCATTTCTCGTCGTTTGTCAGGATGCGAAGGTTCGTTCTTCTCATTCATCACCGTACTCCTGATCCGGTCATCAAATCTTCAAATCGTTTCCAACCATTCAAGCCTGGAACAGGATAAGAAGAACCACACAGGTGAGTGCATCAGTTTCGTCGACGCTATATCATCATGCTCACATAACATGTATCCAGGTGCTAGCGCACGCCTCTGGTTGTTGTTCTGGCGTTGGCGAATTGGAGTGGGATTTCAATGGCATTACGCACGAAATGTAACCGAACTCACCAGCACCAGTGATGCGCTCGCCACAAGATTTATGACTCTGGTCTACACATCTCCAACTACCTAATGACAACCTTCAAGGTGCCAGTTACTGTCCTCGATGTTTGGACTGGCTCATGCCGCGGTTCTCGTTCACACTAATGGCCCGTGGCTTCTCCATCTTGGATATACTCCATGGGTGTCTAACATCCTCGACTGCACACTGGATGCCTCGTGATTTCTAAGGGTGATGGGCATTGGCTCGGGTTCAGGTTGCAGGATTTACTATGATATGTGCCATGGACAGGCTTTGGATTTGCAGTTATACTCTCAATTTTCCAGTCTTCGACACGCAGATGTATTGTAATGTCGATCTTGAATTCTTGAGACACGCACTTTATCTTAGTGACAGATGAATGTTCAAAGATTAGAAGTGACGTGAATTCATAACTTGGTTGGGGCGTGGACAAAGATAAACAAAATTGGTGCCGATACATCCATGTGCCTGCAATGTGTGCGGGTACTCAGAACAGTCTGACACGATAGGGTGATGAAAGGTGGTCCCATAAACGTTCATGCAGCCAAAGCAAAACCGATGGACTGAGCAACTTGAACGATAAAGATTGAATGTTGCCTATCGTTGGGTGTGAAACGGAAAAAGATTGACACTTTAGTAACGGCAGTGACTTTGGCTATGGCTGTGAGCCGCGAAGCGAGGAGAAGCAAATATGACGGAATAATTCAGGGCGCGATGCACATGCTATGCAGAGGGGTGTGTGTTAGGGTATATATGCAAAGCAGCGCCTAAGGTCTACAGCTGCTCATATTCAAGACTTCATCATTCATCGAGTTCTTCGCTGCTAACCCTCTCAGTAACACCAAAATCTCATCTGTCCGATTTCCAGCGTGGGTGAACTGACGTTTGGCTTTACCAGGGGGCCGTCTTCAAAGTGCTGCCAACGTCAGTCATACAGCACACCAACACCAGGAGACCTCACATTCGCACATTTAAAGGCATCCAACAAATACCTTTCTTGTACTGGCTACAAAACGGTTTGGAGATGTGGCTATGGCTTCCACATCCATGAAGGCAGCCGCCCCCAAATCAATTCTCAAACCGGTAACCACTTTGATGGGCCATGGAAAATCGATTCGATCCATCTCCTACTTTCCAGACGGCCAGTGAATGATCAGCGGATCTTGGGACAAAACCACTCGGCAATGGGATCTGAAGACGGGTAAGGAGATTGAAGAAGCGCGGGAAGTTTGCGAGGAGTGGATATATGCGGTGGGGACCTCAAGGGATGGTCGATGGGTTGTCACTGGTGGAGATTACAAGACCGGGAAGCTGAAAGTCTGTGAGATGGGGATTGTGAAAATTTTTGAAGGACAATCACGGATGATCTTGTGCATTGATATCTCCACGGACAGCATGCTACTGGCAAGTGGGTCAGAAGACGGTACAGCGCGGATATGGAACTTGGATACTGGCAAACTCGTGGCTGGTCCGTTCCGCAGCGTTGGTTTCGTGGGCACAGTTCGATTCTCCACAGACTCGAAGAAGCTCGCAGTGAGGTTAGATAGGGGGACGTCCCTCGAGGTCTGGGACGTCCAATCACAGAAATTGGATGTGAGGATAGGAGAACCTGGTGGCCCCAGTGGCGTTCTCCTTACACCAGTTTTCTGGACAAACAAGAACAAAACCATCATAGCCATATTTGACTTCACCAAGGCCTACCGTGACGTCTACTCAGAATTCGACCACAAGACGATCTATGAGTTTGATGCATCCACACTGGAGACTGTTGGAGCTCCCTTCGAAGGGCACACCGAGACAATATTTGGTTTAGCACTTTCATTTGACTGCACTCTCCTGGCCAGTACTTCAAGGGACGCTACCATCAAGCTCTGGGCGGTCGAGTCCCGTTAGCTCCTCGCTTCTTTTGACCTTTAGAATTCTGTTGACACCCTTGTCCTCTCACCCAACTTATGTCAACTAGCTTACACGTCAAACGCCAAAGATGATTGCATGATCTGCATCTGTGACATTCCACCTGACATCCTTGCCCAAGCCCGTGTACGTATTCTTTGCAAACATCTACTGCTCGTGTGCTAACATTCACTTACAGACCATTGCACGCAAAAAGTCAACCCTCAATGATCTACTAAATGTGGGCATCTTATCCTTTACCCATTACATGACTCATTCATCGCTACCATTGCAGTCCAACGCAACTTGCCGTCCTCCTGCAGGGCACCACAGACCACCGATATCTGCCATGCCTGTGACGCAGAGAGCTCCGCCCACAATTGACCCACGGCAATCCACTTTCCTTCGCCTTAGCAAACTTCTTTGCTTCTCTCTTCGCACGAACGCAGTGCGCCCTGATTGGAATTATCAACCTCGTGACCCCCTAGACGTATGTCTATTTCTCTTGTTTCTGTCGCAGTAGACTCAACACTGGCGTTGCAGTTCCCTGTTACATTGCCCTTACCTCCCAGTCGCCTTCATGGGAAAAGCCTTCCATCGACTACGTTGCCCGGTGGCAGGGCCTTTTTCAATCCCATTCAGCCAGTCGTCAGGCAAGGGGAAGCAGAAGGCACGTGAACCGAATCAAAGAACTGCAAAAGTTGTCGATGTTCCTCTCGGACAAGCTACATACGTTTGTTTTCCACAATTCTGTTGCATTTGTGAGATCTGACTGTGTCATTTGCTAGGCCGATGTTGTCGGTGTGGATGATGGAATGTGACCGTATATTCTCTTCTTTTGCCTCAGTTGGTTCCAGAAGAAGGAGAAGAAGAAGCCAGATCCACGACCAGTATATGATGACGAACTTGAGGACGATGAAGAGGAGGAAAATATTGTTGATCGAGTCGTTGTGCCTCCTCCCAGGTATGACGAACATATTTGTTCACGAAGTTAATTCACTAAGGCAGTCGTCTAGGGTCCAGCACGAAGAAATTGAATTGAAAACAGTAGCTACGCAGTCACAGCCAGAAGCAGGACCATCTCGCCTTGCGGTACCTGATGAACACCTAGAGACGCTGTCTTCATAAATGTGTCATACGTTAAATATTTCATCACTCGAGTTTCGCATTATACCTGCACCTTTGACACCATGTTGCTTGCCTTTCTGTCTAGAACGATTTGTTTTAGAATATTAAACATTGTCGGATGCTCGCTAAAGTACATTGACAAGTCGGTGATACGGTTTAGATATTCAAGCTTGAGATGAAAAGGGAACCCTGAAGCATCGATGCTTGTCATAAATGGATAGATACTTGTTCTCTGCACAGACTGGAAATTTATCCACAAACGAAGGTCATGCATAACGGCTAAGCTGCATACTCACCTGTTACACAAGAGCCGGAGCGTATACTTGGTAGAAGCCTGATCTAGATCTTCGTAGTCCGGAAGTCTGAGACGATTAAATGTGTGTTTGCGGAGCAGTTAAATCTCCTTAGTAGCGGTTCCTGGTGTCGCTAACTTGTCTTCCATGGTCAAGAAGTGTTCCATCGCGGATATGTCTAGTTATTTGAGACCGTTAGCGTGAGCAGGAAGAGTGGCAGCGAAACGCAGCTCTCAAGTATTGATCTCGAGCTTCCCCTGGGTGGAGACACTATAGACAAATGAAGCTAGTGGTTGCTTCTTTCAAATGTTTACCGCTGGAAGTCAACACTGCAGCAAAAACAATTGCCCAAAGGCTTGCGGTCAGAAATACGTGCTTGTAATGACACAGAACCTACCCTTCCTTGGATTCGTTTGCCCCCTCGTGCACGAGAGACTCCACGGTTTACGTAGGTATTCGTCTGTAAGAAGGCACGTTTTTATATGTTCTCGAGTAGGGCACAAGGAGATGCTGCATTGCGCGGGTATGTGTTAGAAACATTGTCTATAGTTGGTCATGCGAGGTGAGATTGGTAGAAGTGGAATTTGGGTAGGGGTATGTTGCGTGATTGGGTGAGGGTGGCGGAGGTTGTTGAGGTATCAATACGGGGCGTGGGGTTTGGCATGGATGCCTTTGAAGTAGGTATGTAGGTAGTGTTAGTAGTTGACTCAGGCGAGGAATCGTTGGATTTACCTAGGCTGGAAACCTATCGCAGCGCATGAGACTAGCATACCATCACGGATGGTCGAATCTGCGCGGAAGCGTGCGCTTTTTATATATGCCTGTACCTAAAGTCAAACATATGAACTGTAAAGTACGATCTAGATACTCACTGTGCACAGTACCACCCATCAGAAGGATCCAAATACCCAGTCCCTTCGACACTCACCCATAGTAACCCCACAACGTTTCATACGCAGTACGATCAACGAGGGTGTCGTCATTATCGTGGCGAGGCAGTAAGGCGAATTTGTATTCGAAAGTTCATGAAGAGAGGCGTGACAGCGCACGCAATGGAGTTGTGGTGGCAGTGAGGGTAGTGAGTACGGGGAGTATACATATGTTGATGGGGGAAATGATGTAGGACGGAGGTGGGCGAGGGTATTATATGCGTATAGTGTTTGAGGGAGGATGGAGGGTACGAGGTCATAGAGGGCAGTTGGGCCTGTCACTTCGAGAGTGGGCTCATAATGATTCAGTGGAACCTGAGGCCTGAATATTGAATATTGATTGAATTGGCAGTGGAGTGGACTAGGGGTTACAAGTACTGACGAGTCCGAGTAGGAAATGCAATTAAGCATCGGGTGGAGAATCAGGCGTGTGAGTGAAGAGACCGAAGACCATCGTGTAGAGAGAACGTTGATCTTTCTCAAGATCAGTTCAATGTAAAAAATATTAGCATAGATAACGGGACACAATTGCAATTGGTATCTAAAAGCTACAAAATTATAATCTGCAGCGTGCACCATTGCTCGAGGTCATTGGTCAACACATCGCACATCACCGGTATACCAAATAACAACAAACACAGATCACAGTTGTTTTGCCTTGGTTTTGCCAGTCAATGTCCATTCTATTCTCCACCACGAGATTCCCACACTGTCTCTGCGAATATGTTTGCTTGAACAACTAACTCACCATCTCGCTGCATATCATGACGATCCGGTATCAATTTGGGATTAGATGAGTTGCCACCTAACCATAATCCCTCACAGTCATCATAAAAGACTGACTCAAGACCAGTAAAATACTTTCCCTCCTCACTTTCCGTGGCCTGAGCATCTTGTTTGCATTGCAGTATCAATGGCAAATCAGTGCCGACCTTCAAATACCCCATTGCAAACTTCTTCCCTCCTCATCTTTTCCCCCAGATCAGCTTAAGTAACATCCAATGTCAGACGGGCGAGCTTTCCAGAAGGTGTTATCCCTCTGCTCACCATGCCGTTGATATCTCGTCCACCCATGGTGAGCGTTTGCATCTTGTGCATGCCCAAAGGCCACTTCGTAGCAGTGAGTAGTGATTCCACTCTGGCCACCGACACTCTTTTTTGCTAACAAGTACACGCCTCATGTTTGAACAGCTATCTGTTAATAAGTTTCTAGGTGGTCATATCCCCACTCTTTCTGACACTGGTGAATTGAAGGGCTGACATCTGTATGAATTACCATATGGTGCTCGCTCTCCAACTCGCCAGCACTCGCAATGCATGTGTCCCTCTACGTACGACGTGGACGCCCTCTTGCGCAGTCCACCTGCTTTACATTGTCATACCTCACACTCCTCATTTAATTTGAGCTGTTTCAATGCAATGACAATCACTCGAATCATCGCTAGATGTTAAATTCGTCAATGCACCTCTTCTCCCTCTCTCGCCACCGTGTTGTTGCCACTGCCCATGTGGGTTATCGTGTCCAAGGTCAGATGAGCTCGAGATTGTTCGAGCACGCTATGCTGACTATGAACATCGTCAGGTCGTTATTATTCGGCGGTCCTTGAGCTTACTGCCTCGATGAAATGCCTTTGCACCGCATGCTTAGATACCGCAGTTATAACCCCAAGCTATTTTTAAGCCGTGCTACTCCTCTTGCCGACGTTGATCGATGATCAGTTGCTCATGAGTACGTGCTGCATCATGTTTTAACTCCATACTTACCGCAAAATACCTCCAGCTAGTCATACGCCTCAGGCTGTTGTTCTGATGTTAATGAGTTGAAGGGATTCTAATGCGCAACTAAACCTAACTTGCCAGTGCCAGGGATGCACATGCCACATCAATTTCGACAACAATCAGTTGCTAACAAGTACATGTCCCGTCTCATTCTGAATCGGTGCTCACACAAATTGTATCAAGGTGGCTACACATACCTCGGGTTATCGTTATCGTCCTGATAATGGTGAGCAACACTACCATAGAACAAGCGGCTTCGCGTGTGAAGCAGCGCAAAAATAAGCCACAGAAATGTCACAATCGTCAGAGCAGCGAGTGTCCTGGGAGATGGA
The DNA here is from genome assembly GCA_016628065.1 of Suillus lakei. Lineage (NCBI taxonomy): Eukaryota > Fungi > Basidiomycota > Agaricomycetes > Boletales > Suillaceae > Suillus > Suillus lakei. Next base: position 20,166 of record JABBWA010000200.1, on the reverse strand, counting down.
GTGTTTCCAAATGCTCAATTCCTCTCAATCCTGTATGTTCACATGCTATTCTGATGGTGTCGAGATTCGCTGAACCATGCACTGCATTCTCGCCAGCGATGAGGCTGTTGCCATGATGGTTTTGTCTAATTCAAGTTGATACATCACAGGAGTCTCCCAGCGGTTGAATGCAAGTTATTTACAGTTCTGTTTGATGGTTGAATCAAGGAACATTTTCGATCTCTTTCTCTACCTTTCTATTTCATTTATTTACTTTTTGCGGACCTTACCTATAGTTAAACTATCGGGCACGGAGGCTGAACTTCGTCAGCAGAAACCATCACGGCATCCAGCAACTTTGCTAACATTTACAGTCTGTCGAAAAGACTAACATCGGTGTTATTTTTGGCCAAGCACGTCTGGAATGATACCCAGTGTCTCGTATTCTCTTTCATCTATGTCTAAGTTCTCGAGAGTGCATAAACTGCCGATGATGATAGGAAATGTTCTAACGAAAAGGATCTGAACTTCCGATGTACAGATCTGTTTTCATCTGAACAGATCCTGAAGGCCGTCTGATTTCCAACTGCGGTCGGCCTATAAGTAGTTCAGCCTCAAATACACGAGCTGCATCAGAAAACCTGTAGCTACTTTGAATGGGTTAGTTTCTGCAGTGAGATCCTATGCATCGTCATAAAATTATTCATTTACTTCGCATTCGTAGTTACGACGGAAGAGGGACTAGTCCTAACACAAGCGTGTCCAATTCCGAGCCACAAGCCACTAAGCCTGCCTCAAACCCCACCAACTTCACTTCTTATCTCGTTCGTCTTCATCTGTGAATGTCATCCATAGCGGACAGCTAAAGCCAACAATGGTACGCCCATCTCATGGGCATGACTGTCGCTACTCCGAAGATGAAATAGAATCCGTGAGGCCAGGACACTATGAATGACAAGTTGTAGCCTAAACACAGTAAGTTCGCAGTCGGTAGTCAATGGTGGTTCAACCGGCGACATACGTATCAAACATCTTTGTAAAGCCAATCTACAGCCAAGCAACAGAAGATGAGTTATCGTAGTTTGACAGGCATGTACACGCACCGGAAATGCTGTATTGATAATCACATTGGTGATTGTGATGACTTTGTGAAACGAATTACACGACAATGTTAACTTTGAAGTCAATTATTTCCACGCACCGATGATGCACAACATGTAAAGCATGCTACCGCCGTAGACGGTGGTTACGATCGAGCTCCGAATTTCCCGGTAGTCACGGAACCACTTATATGCAGTAAGGATCAGTATCACTACCAGGTAGCGCTTGTAGGTTAGGTGCCAGACAGTACGCCCTGCATAGTCACTGACCACATTCGAAAAGTGCCAAGATAGCATACACCAGTGCAGCATTTCTTGACGCCTCGAAGCCCCATGGCTCAGGTATCATAGATATATCTAATAGCTATATTAAAACAACGAGTGTTGTAAATATGAATGAACTCACCTGTTGAAATCAACTGATGGTTTGGAAGGACGTTCATAGCAACAGAACCGATTACTGTCGCCTATTGCGAAATTAAAGATCTATGACCCTATTACAGCCCTGTGAAATACACACCGTGCCATAAGTTGATAATCCAATCAGCAATCTTTTGCTCTTTCCCCAGAATGCCCAGGTCCGAATAACCAGCAAGCCTGCCAAAGAAGCATGGTCTATCCCGTTCTTGGTCAGGATGGTGATATGTAGAACTCGCACCTTCCGCAGCCACGATACTTATAATATGAATAACTGGAGGTCGTGTTATTAGGTTGAGTGAACATTAACCACCAGGCGAGATGACTTACTATTTTCCGCCAGAGTAGGAGGGCACTTTGTGCCATATAATCAGCTTATCATTAGAAGCTGTTTTTTTTGTATGCTTACCGGACCGCTGACACGCAGTGCAGCTAAGAGAGCCATCAACAATACGTAAAGATAAGGATCAACGATGTTGACTCACCATATGCAGTCATTCCAGAGCCTACGAAAGGCAGATATCGAGATATGGTGAAGATGACACGAATAAAACCCCATGGCCTGGACCAGATCCAGTGTACCTGTAGAGAGTGAGGAACACAACAGTCAGAGATGTATCATATTAATCTTAACCTCGTCCTGGAATGTGATGCAGAAATCGAATATCTGACACGCCGAAAAGAGCCACTGAGCTCGCAACACAACGAATGTACTCGGTACTCACGAGAATTGCGAGACTACCAACTATACAACATAGTCAGCGCGCCGTCTGCTTAACAGACGATCCGCAAGCACTTACTATTGGTGTACTGGGTCAAACATCAGGTTAGCGCCGAGATTATCCAAGTGCGATCTTTACATACCTTGGATATCTGAAAATCTCCAACCTCCGAAACATAAGACATCGCAGAAACAAAGATAAACTGTTATACTATCTGCTTATCAGGCCGGCAAGTCAAGGACCAAAACCACTGCAAACCCCACTTAAGTACGATTGTTGACACACGCATGGTCGAGCTTCCCACACATTCTGATCATCTTGAACGAGCGCCTTTGGATCAATATAGCAGGGCAAAAACGGAAACTTGTTCGAAACGCCTTGCTATTGGTGATTGCCCATGTTCGTTTGTGCTTCGTTGGCGCTATACAAGGTGTTACGCATAGCCTTGATGACTTCTTACCTGGTGATCAGTGAGTAACCATCAGCCTTCGTCATCGGATTCAAATACACTTTTATAGATGATCGTACCTTGGAAAAATTTCCCAAAGTGCCTACACGGCTTATCCTGACGCCTATATTGTATCAGTTTGATTCGTTCGGATTCTAGCAGGTTACCGGTGCTCTACCACATATTATCATTGTAGTACTTACCTAGGCTTGTTGTGACACCTACACTTCTGATTCGCTTGGATTCTAGCAGGTTACTAGTACTCACGTATCACGATCATAGGACTCCCGCAATCATCAAAAACATATGCGCTATGTTACCGCTGGTGTCTGATACGATATTAATCATGTAACTGGAGTCAACTGACTGCGGTCTTTTGAAATTTTATAGAGAGCTGGGGGAGGTGTTGCCTAAATCATCCTATGGCAAAGCCTGATATTGGGGTTACCGCGTTGGGAGAGTAAAGTGTGAGTCATTTTTGAAATATAGCGACGACTCCAACGAGCTCTAGAACAAAAATTCTGGTTGGGAATCCTTACAGACGCCGACAAGTCCAGCTGTGTTTTTCTATCGCATCAGGGCATTGTTTGTTTGAAGATGAAGACTGGTCAAAATCAAAAGTACTCACACTGATAAGGAATCAAATCAGTTGGTGTCGTATACAGATGAAGGCCTTTCTAAATTGTGATGCCTTGAGATGAACACAGGTTGTTTTTACTGCAGGGATTGAATCAAGAACGAAGGCTGATATGTAGATCTCCTTGTATGTAGCGAAGGGTGGAAGTTTATTATGGAGGTAGTATTGGTAGATCTGGGCTCTAAGCAACGCAGTGAGAAAGGTGGTAGCCAGAACCGGATAAAAATCTTTAAAGACGCCCAACATGTCCGGCATAATCTTAAGTAACCGGGCAAGCGAACTTGGCGACTCTTCCCAGTCGAACCCTCTGAGAGTGACCCAGATCTCCTTGACCACTGTATCCCCTGCATTCCTTGAACAGATACGGTTGGCGACCGTGTTTGGGGGGTTACAATGTTTTGGTCTAAATCATTGTTGGACCTCAAACACATCACTGTTACTTCTTGCTGATGATTGCATCCAAGGTCAGTGGGCTTGAGGTTCTGCGATGCTTAATGACTTCGCGTCTGGCTGTGCCAGTAGACATTGATATTGAGGGAGTGAAGGAGGTGCTATGGTGAGTCGGTTGGTCATTATCATTTGTCTAGAAAAACTGATTTGTCTCAGCCTGTTGCACCTTCCGTCGTATACGATGGTATGCCCACCGATCTTCAGGTTCATGGCAACTGTACTACTGATCTTTTCACGGGTTAGCTGGGTCCTTGCGAAATAGCCAGCGCACCTGTCTCTCTGGTCCTGGCAAGTAGACCCCAAAGTCTGTCATGTTTCTTCATTTCATTCTCCTTGAGCGAGTGGACATTTCCCGTCGTTTGTCAGGATGCCAAGGTTCGTTCTTCTCATTCATCACCGTACTCCTGATCTGGTTATCAAATCTTCAGATCGTTTGCAACCATTGAAGCTTCAAGCCTGGAACAAGGAAAGACGAACCACACAGGTGAGTGCATCAGTTTCGTCGACGCTGAATTATCATGCTCACATAACATGTATCCAGGTGCTAGTGTGCGCTTCAGGTTGTCGTTCTGGCGCTGGCGAGTTGGAGTGGGATTTCGATGGCATTACACATGAAACCTAACCGAACTTACCAGCACCAGCGATGCACATGCCACAGCATTTATGACTGCAACACGCTCTCGGTGCCCAATGACAACCTCCAAGTTGCTAGTTACTATCCTTGATGTCTGGGCTGGCTCATAACGCCGTTCTTGTTCACACTAATGGCTCGTAGCCTCCACATATATTCCATGGGTGTCTGACTTACTATCTCATCCTCAACTGTGTGCTGGTTGTCTCGTGATTCATAGGGATGATGCACATTGGCTCGGGTTCAGGTTGCGGGATTTGCTATGATATATGCTGTTGTCAGGGTTAAGATTTTGCAGTTATACTCTCAAACTTCTGGTTTTCAACACGCAGTTGTATTGTAACGTCGATCTTGAATTTTTGAGACGGGCACTTTATCTCAGTGACAGAAGGATGTTCAAAGATCAGAAATGACATAATTCATAAGGTGGTTGGGATGTGGACAAAGACAAACAAAACTGGCGCCGAAACATCCACGTGCCTGCAACGTGTGTGGGTCCTCAGAACAGTTTGATATGATAGGATGGTGAAAGGTGGTCCCATAAACGCCCACACGGCCAAAGCGAAACAGAAGAATGAGCAACTTGAACGATAAGGATCGAATGTTGCCTATCGTTGGGTGTGAAACAGAAATAGACTGGCACTTTAGTAATGGCAGTGACTTTGGCCATGGCTGTGAGCCGCGAAGCGAGGAGAAGCATCTCTGATAGAAGGATTCAGGGTGCAATGCACAGATGCTATGCAGAGAGGGCGTATTAGGGTATATAGCAAGGCAGCGCCCAAGGCTCACAGTTGCTCACATTCAAGACTTCATCGCTCTTCGAGTTCTTTGCTGCTAACCTCTCGGTAACACCAAAATCTCATCTGTCAGATTTCCAGCGCGGGTGAATTGACGTTCGGCTTTACCAGGGGGCTTATCTTCGAATCACTGTCGGTGTGAGTCATATAGAACACAGAAACCTAGACCAGGAGACGTCACCTTCGCGCATTTGAACACATCCAACAGATACCTTTCTCGTACTTGATTACTTCACGGTTTCATTTGTGGAGACGCAGCCATGGCTTACGCATCGAGGAAGGTAGCCACCACGACATCAATTCCGAAACCGGCAACGACTTTGAAGGACCACAGAAATTTCATTTATTCCATATGCTACTTTCCAGACGGAAAGCGAATGATCAGCGGATCTTATGACATGACCGTTCGCCAATGGGATTTGAAGGAAGGCAAGGAGATTGAGGAAGCGCGGGATATATGTGGGGGGGGGGGAGGTTATATGCGGTGGGGGTCTCAAGGGATGGTCGATGGGTGGTCACTGGTGGAGGTGAGGATCTTGCGGAGCTGAAAGCCTGTGAAGTTGAGACGGGGATTGTGAAAACATTTGAAGGGCACTCATCAACGATCTTCTGCATTGATATTTCCATGGACAGTACGCTGCTGGCGAGCGGGTCACACGATGGCACAACGCGGATATGGAACTTGGAAACTGGCAAACTCGTGGCTGGTCCATTTGGGGGTGTTGGTTGGGTGGGCGCAGTTCAATTCTCCACGGATTTGAAGAAGCTTGCAGTGAGGTTATATTTGGGGACGTGCCTTGAGGTCTGGGATGTCCAATCACAGAAATTGGATGTCAGGTTGGGGAAACTCCAAGAATACTCCAGGGGTGTCATACATTCGCCAATTTTCTGGACAAACAAGAACAAAACCATCATAGCCGTATTCAACACCAAGGACTCTGATGACTACGTCTACTCGCAATCCGACTCCAACACGATTTATGAATTTGACGCATCGACACTGGAGATTGTCGGAGCTCCCTTCGAAGGGCACACCGGGGTGGTCTATGATTTAGCACTTTCATTTGACTGCACTCTCCTCGCCAGTGCTTCAGAGGACGCTACTATCAAGTTCTGGTCTGTCGAGTCCCGCCAGCTCCTCGCTTCCTTCGACCTTCAGAATCCCTGTGGTACCCTTATCCTCTCACCCGACTCACGCCATCTAGCTTACACGACAGACACTGAAGATGATTACAAGATCTGCATATGCGATATTCCACGCGCCGTCCTTGCTCAGGCCCATGTACGTACTCCGTGCAAACATCTACTGTTCGTATGCTAACATTCCCTTACAGGCCATTGCACGCAAAAAGTCAAACCTCAATGATCTACTAAATGTGGGCATCTGATCTTTTATCCATTACACCACTCGTTCATCGCTATCATGGTAGTCCAAGGCAACTCGTCGTCCTCTCCCCTGGGCACCACAGACCACCCATATATGCCATACCTATGGCGCCGAGACCTCCGTCCACAATCAACCTGCAGCAATCCACTTTCCTTCGCCTCAGCAAATCTTCTTCGCTTCTCTCCTCGTATGAACGTAGTACGTCACGATCGACATAATCAACCTCGTGACCCCCTAGACGTATGTCTCTTTCTCTTCTTTCTTTCATAGTGGACTCAACACTCGCGCTGTAGTTCCCTGTTACATCTCCCTTACCTCCAAATTGCCTTCCATCGACTCCGTTGCCCAGTGGCAGAGCCTTTTTCAATCCCATTCAGTCGTCATCAGGCAAGGGGAAGCAGAAGGCACGCGAACCGAAGCGCAAAATAGTAAAAGTCGTTGATGTTCCTCTCGGACAAGCCACCTACGTGTGTTTTCTACAATCTCGGTGTATTCGCGAGATCTGACAGTGTCGTTCGTCAGGCTGACGTTGTCGGTGTGGACGACGGAACACGACCGTGTGTTCTCTTCTTTTGCCTCAGCTGGTTTCAGAAGAAGGAGAAGAAGCTGGATCCACTGGCCAGTATATGATGACGAGCTTGACGACGATGAAGAGGAGGAAAATAATCTTGATCGTCTTGATCGAGTCACCGTGCCTCATCCTAAGTATGATAAAATTATTCGTTCATTAAATTAATTCACTAATGCGGTCTTTCAGGGTCCCACCCGAAGAAATTGAATTGAAAACAGTAGCTAGGCAGTCACAGCCAGAAGCAGGACCATCTCGCCTTGCGGTATCTGACTGAACACACAGAGGTGCAGTCTTCATAGATATACCATCCCCGTTGAGCATTTCATCTCTCGAATCTCATATTGCTTTATCACTGTCACCGTGTTACTTGCCTTTCTATTTGTTTTGAATGAATAAACGTAGTCGCATCCTCACTAAAGTACCTTGGCGGGTAGGTCATATAATTTAGATACTCAAGCTTGAGTGAGGAGGTCTGCAAGTGAAGCCTGAAACGCCTATTGTCAATGAACATCCGCCCAGACTGGGTTTACAGATTCTCCGATCAGTATCTGAACTTTAGCCGCAAATCTGAGCTTCTGTCAGGGATGGATCATGTCCGTAGTTCCTGTGTAATATCCAGCAGGAACTGTGCCATGAGTTGTTCAGAACTGCGAAAGAGGACATATCAATACTAGGTAAGTCTCGAAGGCTGAGTTTCTCCCTGCCGTGATTGCTTGCTCATTTTCATGACAGGTGGAACGCACTTTCTTTCACTCAGATAATTCACCCTATGACAATGGTCCACAGTAACTGCTGTACGAGCGGTGAGGAATTCCTCCACCTCTTTTCGTGTGCTTTCCATAATTACTTACAGCTCCTACTTCTCCTCCCACCGTGTTTCGTTGGGGTGTTTTGGGAGTTACAATGTTTTTTTGTCTAAATCATTGTTGGACCTCAAACACGTCACTGTTACTTCTTGCCGATGATCGCGTCCAAGGTCAGCGGGCTTGAGGTTTTGCGATGCTGAATGTTCATGGGTATTGTCAGGGCGCTCTTATTCAGCATCTCTTGAGCGCATTCATGTCTGGCTGTGCGAGTATATATTGCTATTGAGGGGGAGAAGGAGATGCTATGGTGAGTCAGTTGGTCGCTATCATTCATCTAGAGAAACTAGTTTTGTCTCAGCTGTTGCGCCTTCCATCGTATATGATGGTGTGCCCACCGATCTTCAGGTTCATGGCAACTGTACTACTGATCTTTTCACTGGATAGCTGCGTCCTTGTGAAACAGACAGCACACCCGTCTCTCTGGACCTGCCGAGTAGACCAAAGTTTGTCATTGTTCTTCATCCCAGTCTCCTTGAGTGAGTGGTCATTTTCCGTCAAGCTATTAGAGACCGTAGACCATCAAAGTCAACGTGTGGTACCTGGTTACCAAACAACAACAAACACAGATCAAATCCTCAATCTCGATTCTCTGGCATGACATGCTGTTGACATTGGAATTAAAGGAAGGTAGAAGCTAATAGAACAGTCTCAGCATTGGTGAAAGAACCACTTAACATTTACAGTACCTAATAGAACAGTCTAAGGACGAGATAATGTAAGTTCAAGACAGCGTGCAAGATAAACGTGAACCATACCTCAGCATTGGTGAAAGAACCGCTGAGGTACAAACAATGCGTAACAACGAGATTATAAGCTATCTAATAGAGACCATGACAGGAAGGAATACTGAGTCGATGTTGTACATCCAACACACCCCCACAACGAGACAAAGGAAAATTCTAACGTGAGACGAGTGCGAGACCGGAACGATGACGAACAAAGGCAGGATGAGGTAAAGGCTTGGTGAAGATATCAGCGGTGTTCTTGTGCGTGGACAACCAGATGGGAAGGAAGGTGTTGCTTTCAATATGATGGTGAATGAAGTGATAACGCAAATTAATATGTTTTGTGTGGATATGATTGGCTGTGTCCTTCGACAAGGCGATGGCCCCCGCGTTGTCAGTGAAAAGATGCATGGGAAGAGGAATGGGGATGGAGAGACAGCCCAGGAACGATTGCAACCAGATTCCATCCTGAATTGCCGCCATGAGTGCCATGTACTCTGCCTCGGTCGAAGATAATGCATGCGTTGTCTGCTTCTTCGCAGAGTGAGAGACAGGTCCGCCATTAAGAAACCAAACATAGCCCGTAATGCTGATGCGATCCTCCGGACATGAAGCCCAATCTGAGTCGCTGAACCTGTGAAGCGTGGGATTAATGGAAGGACCACCATAGTGGATGTGCATGGAGATGGTGCCTGCGAGGTAGCGGAGTACATGCTTCGCTGCTGAGTAGTGTTGAGGCTCTGGTGCAACGTTGTGTTGAGCGAGACGCATGACCATTAGTGCGACATCAGGACGAGTGTACATGGCCAAGTAGAGAAGCTCGCCGACAAGTTTCCGATACTCAGTGTTGAGGTCAGCGACATGCGGGTAGACATCAGTAGGGCGTCCAAAGGGAAAGTTGGGGTCCATGGGTAACGCGACAGGGTTACAACCAGCCATGCCATGCTCGTCCAGCAGGTAAGTGATGTAGTCCATCTGATGCATCCACAACTCTCGCGTCTTTCTGTCCCTCACAAACTGAACACCCAGATACTTGGACACAGGCCCGAGGTCAGAGATACCGAAACGTTCAGCAATAGCAGTGTGGGTAACAACTCTGCAGTAGGCTTGCAGATATGTTGGGTCAGTGCTATGTCTAGCTGCTACGTCTAAGGAGTAGACACGTTCGACCCTAAAGGGTTTCTGACCAGGCTCTGGCTCAAGAGGTAGAGAGGAGAAGAATGAAGGGGACAAAGTCACTGCCAGACCAAATGGAGAAATGTGTTCCAGGAGCTAAGAAGTGAGCTGAAGAAGCTACAACTACGAAGCTACAACAGGGGATGCTACTAAATAACCCAAACTAATGGGGAGCAACCAAGAACTGGAAACCAGAAACCACCAGGTAAAGACAGGTATAAAGTCCAGGTAAGAGAGAGATGATTATGTAAGCAGTAAAAATGCGAACATAACCTAAGGAATGTAAGGGTAAGTCAAACTACGTCAAAACAGTCGCTGCAAGGCTGCAGCCAGAATGTTCACGACATCCCATGGGAAATTTGAATACTGACTGTCCCCAGTCAGTCATCCTCAAGAAACAAATGCCAGGGGGTCTGTAAGTGACAACCATCTCCAGTCCAAATCACCTTCTGCAAACGCTGAACCTCTCCATAAAGCTTGTCAGTTCTCCAACTAACCTCATCCATGATCTTGAAAATGACAGATTGGAGGATAGGATGCAGGGTATCCTCAGTCAAGGGTGCAGAGTCAGGAAGCGGCAGAGAAGGAGGTCTAGGAGGGGCAGGAAGTGGGGTGGGAGTGTCCACAGTGAGAAGGGAGACAGAATGAACAGGTGGTAAAGGTACTGAGGGGGTAGAGTGAGCACGAGCTTGAGCAGCACGAATACGACGTCCAGCACGACAAGTCTTCTTCTTCCTAGGCAAGGGGGGCGAGTGGGATGATGAACAGTAGGTACATGGGATGAGGGAAGCACAGGGAGCAGCTGGAGGAAGTGGAGTGACAGGTAACATAGCCAAAGTTCGAAGAAATACGGTAAAAATGCGAAAAAGACGAAAATGCGGATTGCAAGTGAGGGAGCGGACGGATCAGGACGTAGAGGGGAGGGATGGATAGCTGCGTTCAAAGGCGTCAAAATGAGTATAGGGTCTATATGGTTCCAATGAGAGGATGGCCGGAGAAACAGGGAAACCGTGTAAAAGTGCGAAAATGGGGTAGGAGGAAGGGGTAGACAGTAGGGAAAGAACAGCTGGTCAGATCAGGAAGCGGATTTGGGCGATGGACAGAGCCACTAAGGGATGATATGCCACAAAAAGAGCTAGATGGGACAGGCCTTGGTACTCCCAGGAAAAGCTTATCTCTCCTCAACCTCTCAAAAACACGAAAATCTCTATATCTCAACAACCTCTGCTCCAAATCGGACAAATAGGGGGTCCAAAGAAGGCTCTGAACGAGGGGAATACAGCCCTTGAAAAGCGAGAGATCCGCTCGAAAAACGCGTGGGAAAATCGCCTATCAGTGCGGAGGGGGGAGAAGGTCCAGGTGAAAACAGGGGAAGAGAGTGACTATGGTTGGGTAAGAATTGGAGTATGGAATGTTGGGGTGGGGAAGAGTCTCTTGGGTGAGCACAGTGAACCTAGAAACAAGAAACCCTCGCGGTGGGCTCCAGTTGTGGGTAACTACTCCGCAGTAGGCGGATATAATGTTAGGTCAAATGCTATACCTGCTGCTTCACTTGCAAGGCAAGAACGTTCAACCCTAAAGGGGTCTGCTACTGATATAAGTCTGATAGTTAGTGTCTGAGGTCACGGAAAGGTAAGGAAACAAGTCCGAAGGTATGCGGACCAAGTCCGGAGGTCAAAACGTCGGGTCCGAAGGTAATCTACCAAGTCCGAAGCGCGGGAAAAGCGGGTCCGGAGCTTCGGGTCGTCGGGTTACGGATAATAGCAAGGGAACGGGTTCGGAAAGCGTCGGACTATGTCCGGAAACAAGGGAAGGTCAGTGGAAACGAGTGACAAGGGTTTCGGGTGCGAAGCGGGTGCGGAACGGGTGAGAACCAGGTATATTCAGCCAGGTAACAGGTAATGACAGGTATGTGACCAAGTAGATGGGAAGTCCCACCTACAGTAAAGTAAAGAGTGCTTGGTCGTACTACCAGTCCTATATAACTAGCTACGTAGAAATCCGGAATATCGAAAATAGGAAAACATCGGGTCCGGAGGTATGTAAACTGACATGAGGCGCTGCGGACGTGTGAGAACACAGGTAATAACGCTGTATACTGCATCAGTCATGGGAAACAAACTACTACGCACCAGTGGGGTTAGACGGAACGGACAGGACATAGGACGGACGGGTTTCCGAAGGTATGCGAGCGGGTCCGGTGCATCTCCGGTGATGTCCGGCGGGTCCGAGGCTCGGAGAGCGCGGGAAAGCGTCGGGTTTGAGCGGGTTTCGTCGGAGATGACTGGGAATGACTGTACTGATGTCCGGACAACTGGGCTTTCGACGTACTCCGTAAAATAGGCCTCTGCAGGGCTGCAGCCAGAATGTTTCCTACATCTCCTAGGGGCTTTAGAATCTGACTGTCCGCAGTCAGCCGTTACCGGTGAAACATTGACAAACATGCAAGTTTGGCAACCAGGACGTGCGGGTGATCACCGGGTTCGAAGTTAGTCTGCAGGTGGACAGGGGACGGTGAATCCGATGTATCTAAGAATGTATAAGTTCGAGCCGAATCTTCGGGTTTGGTCACATGTGCGCGGGTTCTGAGTCCGGATGCGGGTAGCGCGGCCGATGGAAGATCTCTGTTCCCTATAAAGTTCCGGACCCTTAACAACGTCTCTTTCTTCTTTTCCCCCATCATCTTTCATCATGGCTTTTCCTTTTGACTCTGCTGATACACTCTCCCCTGAGGCTGAGTCTCTCCAGCGCGGGTTTTCCGATCTCCGAGAAAAATTGGCGGCCGAGGCTAAATGCGTTCCGGACGATCGTGAGGATTTGCTACTGGAAAAGGAAGAATGGTGCCGGAGGTGGAACAAGATCTCCGTAAGTTTTCCGGGTTTTGCGGTTTCCGGGTCCGCGGGTACTAAATGTCCGAAGTCCGATATCGGGTTGATCATGGCGGCCGGTAAAGACAAGGGCGTCGCGCTACTGTTGACTGCGGAGGAGATCGCGCTGGGGAAGGAGATGGCCGGAGTCCATGACAGGTTTGTGGATGAGATGCGGATCGTTAAGGACCAGGCAGCGCGTCAAGCGGAGATTCAGGAGTTACAAGGTGCGGGTCCGGACGTGACTATGGACGGAGATGGCGAGGAAGAACTGGAGGATGAAGAGGAAGCTCCTCCGAAGCGTCCGAAGCGGGTCCGGCGGAAAAAGGTACTTGTTCCAGTAAGTCCGAAGGTTTTCCGGGTTTTTCGCTAATACTTCTACAGGAACCCGACGCGGATGAACGTGGCGTGATTGTGGTGCATGAGATGAAATGTGCTCGCTGCGAGACGCGGGAATTGGAGTGCGCAGGTCCGGAGGGGCAAGGGTGTCTGGGTTGCCGGGCTGCTAAGTCAGGTTGCTCCTACTCACGTCAGGGTGCGTGTTCTGTCACTTCCGGGTGTTTGCACTGATGTCTCTGTCTCCAGCGAAGGCAAAAGGAAAGGCATCCGTGCCTCCTGTTGCTAGCATTCGTCGACCCGCCGCGGGTCCGAAGGGTCGGGTTGCATCTTCCCGCGGGTCCGAAGGTCCGGACTTCGTGTCTGACGGAGAAACTGCGCCGTCTGTCTCCAAAGCTCCAAAGGTGCGACCGGTTGTTGTTTTGCGGGCTCCAAAGAGGAAGTTGGCTGAGATGCAGGGAGATGATTTCGCGTTGGCTGATTCCGGGTTGTCCGGAGATGATTTGGTGATGGCGGGTAAACTCCGGGGTCTCTATGCAAAGGTCCATACCATCCAGGGGCTCGTTTCCGAAGTTGCCAATGAGCTGGATGTCATGCGCGCCCATCTCAACAACAAGGGCCGGTTTTAATTACTCTAGCGTCTTTTCCTACATCTTTCTGTACTTGTCCGTAGAATATCCGCAAAGTCCGGGTCCGATGCGTGTTTTCCGGGCTTCCGGGTCCGCTGTCCAAATGTCCGAGTCCCCTATGTCCGGTGTCCGGGTCTGATCCCCCACTGGGGTGTCTACAAAAAAAACATAGAAAAAAAATGGTCAAAAGTGCGGGGTAAGGGTATGAGTCAAAATTTCGGGTCCGTGGGTGCGGAGTACCGTCCGACTTGTCTTCTTCAAGCAACTTCCGGGTATCTTTCTACGATGTTTTTCGGGTTTTCCGGTGTTTTCTCTATATAGGGTAAGGGCGTGTGCGGGTATCACGGTGCGAAGTAAAAATATCAATACTAGGTTTGTCTCCGCATTTTTACGGGTCCGATGCTAATGTCCGAAAATTGTCTGTTACTAGTCCGTCTGCGGGTCCGTTGCTAAGGATAGGGGTTTCGGGTAAGTAGAGATGTCTCCGGACGAATCCCGGGGTAAAACATATACGTATGTGCGGGTTTCATATGTATCTCCGCATTTCCGGGTTTTCGGGTTCTGCGGGTCCGGACTTTCCGGGTCATAGTTTTTTCCTAATAAGAGCACGTTTTCCGCATTCATACTGTGTGAGTGCGATCCTTGAATGCGAGGGTCGTGAGTACTGGTGAAATCCGTATACTGGGTACGTGAATAGACTTCTGCGGGGTTGGTGTGGTGTTTTCCGGAAAAGCGGGTCCGCGGGTACTGAGTTTCGGAGATGCGGGTGTAGGTGTCCTGTCTTCGGGTGATGTCCGGATGACTTTCGGGTGGTTGCGTCAGGGTTCTGAGTCATGTCCGGAGGTGCTGGGCGCGTGCTAAACCTATAACATGCAACATAACCAGTGAGTAACAGAATGCAGGTTGATGCCAAAACAAAATTGCGTGAGATGTCCGGGTGACATAGTTCGGGTTCGGACTCTAATACTTCAATATCAATATCCCATATGTCCGGGTGATCAAGTGCGGAGATTTCGGGTTTTCCGGGTGTTGTGTCTCCTAGGGGCTTTGGATCTAAAGTCGAAATGTCCGGTGATGCGGGTATGTCTTCGGGTATTTCTGCATATAATGTGGCTTTGGAAACTACTGAGTCCGCGGGTTCCGGGTTTCTGAGCGTCGGGTCCGGAGTTTCGGAAAATGGCGGGTTAGCGGGTCCGGTGTAACATCTACCTTCTCCACACGGGTACATGCCCAAAATCTCGTTAGCAAAGTCCGTAAAATTGTCACCGGTGCAGGTATCGCAAAATTCCCAAACTTCTCTCTCCTCTGGGACAGTGTACCTTAGGGC
This sequence comes from Suillus lakei, assembly GCA_016628065.1. Taxonomy (NCBI): domain Eukaryota; kingdom Fungi; phylum Basidiomycota; class Agaricomycetes; order Boletales; family Suillaceae; genus Suillus; species Suillus lakei. Next base: position 5,101 of record JABBWA010000200.1, on the reverse strand, counting down.
GTACTTGATCAGGTCTTTGTCAGGTAATCCATTGTCTTGTCCGAGTTGGTGTACTATCTGCAGGAATGTCAGTAATTCGTACGGGTTTCCGGTGAAACGGGGGGCAAGTCCGGAGCTAGAAAGGGGCATCATGGTTGCGGGTTAGCGGGTCCGAAGCGTGGGAAAGCGGGTCCGAAGTGCGGGTTTCCGGGTAAGACCTAAAATATACCAAAAATCAAAACTTAATCAGATGAACCCCTCGCGGTGGGCTCCAGTTGTGGGTAACAACTCTGCAGTAGGCTTGCAGATATGTTGGGTCAGTGCTATGTCTAGCTGCTACGTCTAAGGAGTAGACACGTTCGACCCTAAAGGGTTTCTGACCAGGCTCTGGCTCAAGAGGTAGAGAGGAGAAGAATGAAGGGGACAAAGTCACTGCCAGACCAAATGGAGAAATGTGTTCCAGGAGCTAAGAAGTGAGCTGAAGAAGCTACAACTACGAAGCTACAACAGGGGATGCTACTAAATAACCCAAACTAATGGGGAGCAACCAAGAACTGGAAACCAGAAACCACCAGGTAAAGACAGGTATAAAGTCCAGGTAAGAGAGAGATGATTATGTAAGCAGTAAAAATGCGAACATAACCTAAGGAATGTAAGGGTAAGTCAAACTACGTCAAAACAGTCGCTGCAAGGCTGCAGCCAGAATGTTCACGACAGCGGCCTTCGTGCGATCAAGGAAAGGTCGATTGTTCGAGCCTGCAAGGCCATCGTCAATGTGCCATGCAATGATGCAGATGACATGCACCCCCTCACCGTTGATATGGTCAAAAATGAACATGGCATAGTCGGCCTCACAACGGAGAAAACCAAGTGCTGTGAGTACTTCACGAAGGAGTTCATACCAGTCAAAGGCTGCTTGTTTGAGCCTGTAGAGGGAAGAAAGAAGATGACAGACGAGTTTCGCAAAGTCCACGCCAAAGCGCTCGAAGCCTGGTGGTTGTTGCATATAGACATCCTCTTTAAGTTTACCCCACAAAAATGCACGTTTGGCATCAAAACAGTTGAGTTCCCAGTCATTCATAGCACAGTAAGCAGCTAGGACACGAATAGAGGCTGACTTAGTGACTGGTGTGAATGTTTTCCCGAAGTCGACACCTGGGATTTGGGAAAAACCTTGAGCAACAAGACGAGCCTTGAGCCCCTTCAGTGAATTTACCCATATTAGACAGACAGCTAAGGGTGACAATGTACCAATACAAGCGGGCCAGCCCATGTGGGCCCATGGCAATAAGTGTACCATGCTAGACGAGTGGGCCGGTGTGTGGTGCGTACCTGTTTGAAACGGATGGGCCGGTGGTATATAATGTAGATGGTGGTATAGGAATGTAGTGTATAGTCTATTATGAATAGCAGTGAATGCAGTGTCCGATGGAGACGAGTGGGCCGGCTGAATGGTGTGCAATGTAAACGAGTGGGCCGGGGGGAGTAAGCACAATGGAAGACGGGTGGGCCAGGGGGTGTAAGCTCAATGGAAGACGGGTGGGCCAGAGGGTGTAAGCTCAATGGAAGACGGGTGGGCCAGAGGGTGTAAGCTCAATGGAAGACGGGTGGGCCAGGGGGGGTAAGCTCAATGGAAGACGGGTGGGCCGGGGGTACAGCTTGATGATATCCCATCCGGTAGATGGTGGAAATTTCTTCCAGTATTGACGGTGAAGAAGAAATGGATGATACAGATGAGCCGGTAGTGTTTACCGGATTAGCCGGATGAACATGAAATGGATGGATACAGATGCGCCGGTAGTAAATGGATGATACAGATGAGCCGGTAGTACATGAAAATGGATGATACAGATGAGACGGTAGTAAATGGATGATACAGTTGAGCCGGTAGTATATGAAAATCGACTATACAAATTAGCCGGATGAGCCGGATGATACATGAAATGGATGATACAGATGAGCTGGTCGTGTTAGATGGATTGGCCGGATGAGCCAGTACATTAAATGTATGATACAGATGAGCCGGTAGTAAATGGATGATACAGTTGAGCCGGTAGTATATGAAAATCGACTATACAAATTAGCCGGATGAGCCGGATGATACAGATGAGCCGGTCGTGTTAGATGGATTGGCCGGATGAGCCAGTACATTAAATGGATGATACAGATGAGCCGGTAGTACATGAAAATGGATGATACAGATGAGACGGTAGTAAATGGATGATACAGTTGAGCCAGTAGTACATATATGAAAATCGACTATACAAATTAGCCGGATGAGACGGATGATACATGAAATGGATGATACAGATGAGCCGGTCGTGTTAGATGGATTGGCCGGATGAGCCAGTACATTAAATGGATGATACAGATGAGCCGGCAGAACGCCATCCGGTCCCGCAGTATTCATACTACTGAATGCAAGTCAAATCATATTCATTGAAAGCATGCAAGGTCGACAACACAATGTAGACAACAGGTACATACAAAAACATGAATGATGTGCTACTGTGTCCCATCACCGGAAGGCTTGCTTGCATATCTAGCACTCACTGACCGACCTTGTTGAGATAGAGGTCCATATCGCGGGCGTGGCAAAGGAGCCGAGATGGACTGCGCATCAGCCGGCATACGTGATGGACCGGCAACCGGGGGATCAGGAGATCGCACAGCCGGAGAGCCAGCCGGAGAGCCAGCCGGAGGAACAGATGATCTGGATTCCCCCATGGTCAATGGAGGGATGTTGGTGGGAGTAGATGACACCTGGTTGAGCCTTGCGACCGGTGAGCCGTCTGCAGTGTCACCAAATGCATCACCACCGGTCTGGGCACCCATCCAAGATACATCCGGGGTGAACACATTGTTGGTGACAGTGCGGGCAAATGCACTGATGGATGGGCCGGGAGCTGTGATGGGAGGTGGGTTGAATGCCGGCGGAGGAGTTGATGCTGGTGTTTGAGCAGATCTATGCTCCCTCAGATACCTGACAATGCCTCTCACTTCGGCGGTGCACTCAGAGAGGAGTCCACGCTGCACCTGCATATCCCGCTCGAGTTCGTCCACCTGCATGGACATTGCACTGTCAGATGCCTCTGCAAGGCCCATGCGACGCTCCAGGCGATCTTGCCGCAAGTCGATTTCCAATCGATCGCGTGTACGAAGGTCCTCCATCTCAATGCGAATTTGGGCCAACATGGCCTCCATCTGGTCATGAGAAAGGGGGTGCCGGATGGGTGGGGTGTGGACGACAGGTAATGGTGAGAACCGGATGTCGTCCTCTGAGGCCATGGCCGGTGATGGAGCTGGAGGTGGCAACTCGTCAGTGCCGGGCTCGATCCAGTGATCCGCAGGGAAATCGTCTGCTGACGCCAAAGGGGCGGATTGCTGTTGAGCACCCGGCACACCCACAGTGCCATCAACATCTCGATGTTGTCATCTTCCTCTTCGATAGGACTAGGTTGCCGGATTTTCTGTTCTACAAGCATGGTGAGAAACATAAAGCAACCGGAAGCAAAAGACTTACCTTTCGCATTAGATTTCCCCACCATCTTCTTGCCGGTCGCTTTGGACCGGGTCGTCTTAGAGCGTGTGGTGATTGCAGCAGGTGGTGCAGTGTCAGTGGTGGGGGTAACGGTGGAACTCTCTGTATCCGGCCGGATACATGCCATCTTCCAGATGTGGCACAACGTGCATGTCGAGGCGACATCGCCTTTCTTCGTTAACCGGGGGCAACACTCCACATTCTTTGCCTTGCATCTCTGACAAGGTGGCAGAGGTCCGTCAGCGCGGGGCTATGATAAATCAGCATGGCAAAAATTAGCAGTGACCGGAGGACTCACCGGCTCTTGTACCTTGGTCTTCCTGCCGGTGGTCTTGACCTTGGACTGGCTGGACTATGGAGTAATGTCAGTTTGTATTCAATCTTCGCATATACAAGCAAATCTTACCAGTTTTTGTCGCTTCCCTGGACGTAAAGTGGCCTGCACCAGGATGAGCGATGGACCGGTAGATATGAAGATAAATCAATAACTTACCTTTGATTTGCCTTGTGCGTCTTCATCCTCCTCCAATTCATCTTCTTCATCCTCTGCAATCGCAACAAACCGACTTGCCTTCAGTTTGCCCTGCTTTTTTGCAGGGACAACAGCCTTGCGCGTTGATTTCCGGGGCTGTTGTCAGCGTCAGTAAGGTCGAATGTAGGAAGAGCAAAACACTTACCTGAGCATCCGGAAGGTCATCGACATCGATCATGTCGTTGTCCTCATCACCCTCAACTTCCGGCACCTTTGCCTTCCCCTTCCCCTTCACCGTCTCACCGTCAGTAGTGTCAGTGTCGGACAAGATTGCCTTCGACTTGATGACAGGCTTCTGGGACCGGTTGCCACGAGGGATAGGAGGGCTGGTGCTGAGTTGACGTTTCCGCGTCGTCGACGACCCTGCCGGTGCAGTTTCACTGGATGCTGCACGTCTTGGCATGCAAATGCTGGCATCTCGCGCAGGCGCCGGTACCGGTACCGGTGGTGGTGCAGGTGCAGGTGCAGGGGTGGGTGCAGGTGGTGGTGCCGGTGCAGGGTAGGAGCAGGTGGTGGAGCAGGTGCAGGTGGTGGAGCAGGTGCAGGTGCAGGGGTGGGTGCAGGTGGTGGTGCCGGTGCAGGGGTAGGAAGCAGGTGGTGGAGCAGGAGCAGGTGGTGGAGCAGGAGCAGGTGGTGGTGCCGGTGCAGGTGCAGGGGTGGGTGCAGGTGGTGGTGTAGGTGCAGGTGCAGATGGTGGAGCAGGTGCAGGTGCAGGTGCAGGTGGTGGTGCAGGTGTGGGAGCAGGTGGTGGTGCCGGTACCCGGTACCGGTGCAGTTGCTACTGCAGTCTCAGGTGTGAGTACAGGTGGGATGAGGAGGAAGACACTCACCAGGAGCTGCAGACGCAATAGGTGGTGCAGCACCCAATGTCTTACTGTACAATGGTTGCTTCATGCACATGTCCTGATTGTTCCCAAGACGGGTCCAATCCGGTACAATCCACCAATTGTGTGGTGCGCCTCTGAGCGCGAAAGATCTCAGCTGCAAGTGACAGCAGGTTTGGGGGAACATAGGAAGCCTCCTTCCCATAGGTGCGAATTGCATCATTC